>CM056947.1:17438251-17734553 GCA_029856935.1 Cyclocarya paliurus | reverse complement strand
TTTGCTCAAGAACATGCTCGGGTACAAGGCCACTTTTGTGGCATAACCCTCTGAATCCACCGCCCCTTCGTGGGTTCAGGAAACATGAATTCGACAATGTTAGGTACCGTTAAGGTTGATTTCAGCAACTCCAAGTCGCTCGAAGTCGCCACCAACCTCAGGAGAGTCCATTCCCCCAGGGGTTTGGGAGACACTAGGCTTGTCAACATAGTTGGAACTCTAGGAAGCAGCACAAGATGGCTTCTTGGGAGCCATCGGGACGTAAAAGTGGGGAGAAAAGAGGCAAGGAACACATAGAGAAGATGAGGAGAAGAGAAGCACAGAGCATTCAAAGAATTCGTAGAAGGGCCCAAGCAGCACTATATAAATGCCTGACCCACAAACTGCATCAACCCGAGAGGCAAGCTCCACGTGGGAAAGACAATTGACAAAGACTGATGGGACACACCGCGCCCTAGCATCCCCAGTGACACCAAGAACTTGAAAGCCTGCAAAATGGGTAGGAAGCACGGACAACCCTTGATTCCTTGATAGAGGCTCCTTGGACACTACTGAGCCACCCTTATTTTTATTTGTGTGTAGGACTGAAGCCCTTGACCCGGGTTATTGGAGCTAGGTCCAGGTGCACAAACAGGCATGCATATGTGGGAATTGCACAATTCATTTCACCAAGAATTTAATCCTCCAGCTTGAGAGTTGCATGGAGTAAGTACTGATCACGATCTCTTATATGGAAAAACAGTACATTGAGTCCAATCCTTTGTTGTTTTAATAACAGGTTATGTTTCAAATTGAAAAGTGCAACATCCTCGTTAGGTAATGATCAAATGATTTGGATAAAGCTACTCAATTGATTGTTTTGGTCTAAAAGTCCATAGATAATGATCAAATAGGTACTGCTTCAATACCTTGTTTTTCCACTTAAATGATTGTTGATGACGGATTAAAATAAACTCTTATCGGGCATGCAATTGCCAAGAAATCAACCCATATATAATCTAAGAGGAAAAATAGAAAGAAGATTTCGATGAAATGATGCTAGATCATCAAAAGCTATCACGAGTCACATCTATGGGAAACGAAAATATCAAGAGAGAGATCTAGATGGACCAACCTTTCCTTAGATTGTCAAAAAACCAAATAAATTTCTTATAATTACATTCGCTGTTGTTTAGTTTCTAACTATTCCATATCTCACATTAGAGAGACATAAAAAAAACAAAAACAAAGACAATCAAACGCTAAACAAATCAAACATATGGACAAACATGAAGACAAAGTACTGATCATCAATCACGAATCCCCACCAATGATCCATTACCCGAAATGCTATACGTGCATAGTCTGATCAATATTCTGACAGCCCCTTCATAAACTCGAAAACAGAAGGTGGTGACATTGAGTTACCCATGTTTGGCAAAACGTACGCCGACTCAGGTTCTCTAAAAACAGCCGAGGAGAGCAGAGGAAACTGGTCGTATTCGGAGTGGACAAAGGCATATTAGCAGAATATTGATTGGTTTGGTTCTGAATTGGTGGCATATTATCATTAATGGAGGATGAGCTTGACTTGAGGTCATCACCACCACCGAAATTCTCATTGGCATGGGCCGAAGTAGTTGATTCATTATCATCACGGCCACTAACAGGCATCAAGTTACATTCATTTCCTTCCATATCAAGCAGCGCCGATGTAGTCTTGTTTGCATTAATATTGTCTCCGGACTGCGACGATGAAACACCGGTGAGCTTCTGAACCAAAGCCATGAAATCCCGAGCTTGCGTGTGGATGATCTTCGGAGAATGGGTGTATATAAATAATCGGTTGCTGCTCTTGCTGCCTGGTGGCCGAAGCAACGCTAGAGACCGAAGAGCCAATTGACATTGAAGACATCGTTGAAGATGTACTCTTCTGAATAAAATGGGAACCACTGTTGATCTTCAACGGAGACGGACGTGGATCATTGATCTCCCCCTTCCTTGAATCCTCATGATGAAGATCTCCAGTAAACTTTGCAGGACTCATGGCTTGATTAGAATTCTTGGATCCAAACCAAAGAAAACCTACTTCTGTTATACGATGGAACAGGTTGTTGAGGACGAAGAGGACGGTAAACAGAGGCAGGGATATATAAACAAAAGGATTAGTTGGGGCCGTGGGGACGCCGGGTATAGGTAAAAGAGGGATTTTATAGCCAACGATTCACGTTTGGTTATGAAAGTAAATTCAATTCATTTCAATTTATTATTATAAATTTTAATATAAAATAAAATAAATAATTTAAATTTTTTAAATTTTAAAATATTAATAATATTAAAAAATAATATTCTAATAATATTTTATCATCTAAACTCAATTCAACTCAATTCAACTCAACATCCAAACACATCCAAGTTCTAGGCATACATTTAAATAACTATAAAAAAAAGATATTTGTAATCGTAAATTATACAACTGTCACGTAATCATTTTAAAAAAATAAAATAAAATATAGAATTCATATAAAAAATTAATTTTTTAATAATATATTTTTTTTTTTTAATAAATAATTACGTGATATTTACATACTTCACAATTATATATAAAATTACTTTTATATTATCACCTACCATATATGTATGTATGTATGCATAGAAGAATGAGATTATGCGGTGTTGAAACCTAAGGGCTTATCGGAAAGAAACTGTTAGACGCTACCATTAGTTTGTTGTTTTAGGAGTCTTTATCGGACGTTGGACGGTGACGGCGCAATTGGCAGCTGTATGACAATTAGTCGTTGTATTTATTTATTATTTATTTTAAACATGCCTAATTATTAGATAGGTAATATGATAATCTTTATATATTATTAAATTTTCAAAAATTACAGTTTAAAACCCTTAACCTATAAGGGCTCTTCCACTTTATATCTTATATTTTGGTGCGGTTTGAATAGTGAATTAATATGAAATAATTGAAATAAAAATAAAAATTAAATAAAATATTATTATAATATTATTTTTTTAATTTTAGAAAAAATAAATTGTTTATTATATTTTATGTAAGAAGTTGAAAAAATTATAATGATAAGATTAGATGAAATAAAACACTTTTATTATCCAAACGGAACTTTAACTACAAAAATTTGTGTTCTTAAAGTACTACTCATGTTAAAAATTGGCACTTTGAACTCTTGTTTAATTAATATGGTTAAGATGGGTTAAAAATAGATGATGTAGTACAATCTGGACGGTTGAATCTAGAGAGTGCAAAGTATGAAATTTTAGTAGTTTATCAGCTGGACAACGACGTCACAGTTCGAGATATGACAAGTCATTTTATTTATTTATTTTCAAAATTTTTAGTACATATAACATACTACTCTTATAATATTATTTGTTAATATTATTTGTATTTTGAAATTTAAAAAAGTTGTAATGACTAGATCAAAAATTTAAAAATTTAAAATTAAAAATGTTTATGCTTTAGTGATGTTGGGACAAAAAAAAAAGATGAGATGATATAAAGCTATTCCCAAACAAACCCTAAAACTACAAAAACTTGTACTCCTATTATTAAAAATTGACACTATGCACTCTTGATTAATTACCACTTAAAATGGATTAAAAATAGATGATGTAGCACAATCTCAACTAGGGGTGCAATTCGGTCTTGTCCGGTTCGGTCCGTCCGGGGGTGATGGATCAAAATTTTAATCCTTCACTTTCTCCAAACCAGACCGATTGAACATACCTAGGACTAGATCGGACCGGTATGGTCCAATTATTTTTTTATTCTTTTTTCTTAAAAATAAAATAATGAAAAAATTATTTAAAATTAAGTGAATTATTAATGTAGATTATGTAACTAACTTAATAAAAAAATATTTTATATGGTCAATGATAATAAATTAGATGAAAATTACATTATTAACTTATATAATTACTATATGATTAGTTAATTGAAATTATACATTAGTTAATTGGTAGAATATTAATTTGTTGATAACATATTAAAATTTTATATTTTTAATGGTAATAGGTTAGATGAAATTAAATAATAAATTATACAATTATTATTGTATAAATAATAATATATAAAATAATTTTTTTTTTTTTAATTCGGTCCAGTCTGGTCCTATCCAAGGTGAAAAACCCCTAAATCAAAGACCATACCGAACCAACTTCGATCCCGTCCGACCCAGACCAAGTGTCAATCCAGTCGGTTTTCTCCAGTTCGGACCAACAGGCTAACATCCCTAATCTCAACGATTGGATCATCTTAAGGGAGAGTGCAAAATGTGAATTTATAGCATTTGCGGGTATAATATATTAATTTAAATATTTGAGAATACAATGTGTACTTATCTCTTAGTTGGTCTCGTTTGGATGTTAAGATCATATGAGATGAAAAATCTGTAAGTAGTAATAAAATAGTTTGAGTTAAAATATTTTATGAATTTTTGAAAAAAATAGAGAAAAAGTTGAATAAAAAAAATATAAAGTTGAAATATTGATAAAATATAATTCTTTCACATAATTCTTTTTGTTTTGTTTGGAACTTTTGGAAAGTTGTCATGATTAGGTAATGATTGAAGAGAAAATTTGAAAATGTGAAATTCAAAATATTTATGTTTAAGTGGTGTTGAATATTAAGATGAAATAATATGATATGAGTTGAAACTATGTCACATCCAAATGGGACTTAAACTAATAATTTCTATAACTACTGGATCACAAAGATATGACTTGGGGAAAGGGTGGTTATTTTCAATATTTTTATTTTCTTTCTAACGGAAATGGCCAGAATTTGTCATGCAGGAGAAGTAACCACACATCTTAAGTGGATATTCCGTACTGGCTAAAATGTCGACCATTTCATCCTGTTCTGACCTATTCCGGTCAGATTTCAGCATTTCGGCGGGAATTAGTGTTCCGATCCGAAACATACATAAAATATGTACGAAAGAAAGAGATTGGGGGGTGAAGAAAGGGGAAGAAATAATCTGTAAGTTCTCTAGAATCTTTACATGATACAAATCACGATTAACAAAACAGATGACATCCAAACCTAAAAACAATAAACTAATTATAATGAATGCCACCAGTCGCTTGCTCATCTTTTAAACAGAGAAACCCATCCTGAGTAATCTTAGCATTTTTTCTAGCAATGGTGGCCTAAGTTTGTCATTTTGAGCAGCTCTGTAAGAGAGAGAGAGATCGAGCTGTTTGCTTTGTCTCTTTTGGTTTCGACCTTTAACTTTGAGTTTTCAGCAAGCTCAAGAGCTGTTTACTTCACTTTTTTTATATTTTAAAATTTATAGTGATATTTATATATATATATATAATTGTTTACAAATATATAATTTTTCATAAAATGACTATCCTGAAACGGTACACCGAAATATACCAGTATCCAAGTATTTCATTCTACTATCATGTTGAAATTATCACTGAAATGAAATTCAAAACTTTGCTTATTTTATCATAAATGTTATTTAGATTGACAAACGTGCAAGATTGTAAAAAACAGACTAGGTGAAGAAGTAAGAGGTACTATGAATCCGGCTGGCCAATAAAAAGCCTCGAGCTACCAAGAAGTGCATTCCGCGGAAGTAGACAAGCCAAAGACGACCCGTGTGAAAGTAAGCAACCTTACTAACAAAATGCATTTGATTAGCTATGCATTTTGAAGTCACCAATGCCCTTGTCTTTTAAGGATAGTATGAGTTCAAAACAATATAAATATAATAAAACAAAAAGGAAACCTAAAACCTTCACAACCCAATTAGCTCATTTTTTTTTTAAAGAAGCGGATCACCCTTCATTAAAAAAGGACATACAACTCTGACTAAAAACAAGTCAATTACAAACATTTAATAGCTCCCCAGAACACATACGTGTCTGACAGGGTCTAGTCCAGACGGCACATCTCTAAAGACCTAAGTCTTAGAGAGATACCACCTCTGTACACGACAGAGGTAAAAAAAAGCCCCCATACCCCGACAAAGCAGGGTAGGGTTCTCCAAACCCCACCATCCGACAGCGCGGAGGGAGGACTTCTTTTTGATTTTTATTAATATAAAAACAACATTACATAAAGGAAATACAACAAACAAACAGGATTACAAAACACTACAATGGCACAAGTACTACACAAACAACCACTGCAAAAACAGTACACAAAAGAGGTTGTTGTAGCGCGTGTAGCCCACGCACCAAACTGGACGGAAACCGGGAACCGATCTTGAAAGTACTGAACCGGGGACCAATTAGCTCATTTAAAGCTTAAGCTTGCACTACAAGAAAAAGGACCTCTTAATTAGATAGTATAACCTCTTAAAATATCTCAGTTCTGCTATCTTGTCTCACTGCATTAAAAATAATAAAGAATCCTACGTATTGTGTGTAGACAGCTCCTCCGTAGATGTTGGCCATTAACAAAGTCTGTTCTTCAAGCTATTTGACTTTCTTATTATTTGCCTTGCTTCAAATCTGAAACGTCCAATTATTTGTTTATACGTGTAGTTTGGATATTATTGTCACAAAAGTCAAAGTTTCTCAACTGTTGCCTGTGATGAGTTGAATGAGAGAGAGAGAGAGAGAGAGATGGATCAACCTTCCCTAAGATGGACAAAGAATCAATTAAATTTCTGACAGTTCACATATGCTGCTGCTTTGTTCCTAAGTACTATTCCATGTGATCTATCACATTAGAGAGATATCATAAACATAAACGTCAAATTAGACAATCAAACACTAAGCAAATCAAACATATATATGGACAAACATGAAGAAAAACTGGTCACTATCCCCTCCAATGATTCATTCCCCAAAACACTACAGAATCTTATCAATATTCTGGCAGCCCCTTCATAAACTCGTAAACAGAAGGTGACATGGAGTTAGCGAACTTTGGCGACACGTACGCCGAATCAGGATATCTAAAAACAGGCCGAGGAGAGCAGAAGAAATTGGTCGTATTTGGAGTGAACAAAGGCATATCAGAAAAGTATTGATTCGTTTGGTTTTGGATCGACGACATATTATTGGAGGCTGAGCTTGCCTTCAAATCAGCGCCACCACCGCAATTCTCGTCGGTAAGAGCCGAAGTAGTTGACTCATCATTATCATCATGGCTAACTGGCATCGCGTTAGGTTCATTTCCTTCCTTATAAGGTGGCGGCTGTATAGTCTTGTTTACATCGATCTCGTAACCAGACCGTGACGACGAAACACCCGTGAGCTTCTGAACTAGAGCCATGAAATCTCGAGCCTGCGTGTGGATAATCTTTGGAGAATGAGTATATATAATGACCGGTTGCCGTTGTTGCTGCCTAGCCATCGGTGCAACGCAAGAAACGGAGGAGCTATTTGACATTGAAGATGTCGAAGATGCCTTGTGAATGAGATGGCCGGAACCCTTGTTGATCTTCAACGGAGACGGACGTTGGCCGTTGATCTCCCCCCTCCTTGAATCCTCATGATGAAGATCTCCATTGAACTTTGCAGGGCTCATGGCTTGATTAGAATTCTTGGACCCAAGCCAGAGAAAAACTACTTCTATTATACGATGGAACAGTTTGTTGGAGACAAAGTGGAAGTCTAACAGAGGTATGGATATATAAACAGAAGGGCGGTTAGTTGGGGTGGAGAAGGCGAGGGATAAAGAAGCATTTTATAGCCAGCTATTCTGACCGTTGACATACCCGCATATACGTATTATATATATATATATTATGTATGTACGTACGTATGCATATATAGGAGTCTAGGACAATGAGATGCGGTGTTGAAACCTAAAACATTTTAGTTTGTTATTTTTAATGTGCGTAAAGGTTGTTTGTTGGAATTAGATAGCAATAATTCGGAAAACAACCTTAGGAGGGTCAGAACTTGGAAATTGTCGTTTTAATTTGTAAAAACGCCGTATTGTTGGATTCGTTCGTTGACTCAGAATTTTCACACTTTGAAACTTTATCTAACATTACTCTTTACTAAATTTAAATCCTACCTTAAAAATTCAATTATTCAAACATAGAAACGTACATGTGTATTGTGTGGTTTGGTGAACATGTTGCCAGTGCTTGCATTGGCAATCCTGCAATGTCAAAAACGAGGAAACAGGAAAGAAGTTGCTAACCAAGTAATATTTGAAATGGCACGCACAGCTGCCTTTATATATATTAACTTTTTCCCAGCTGCTTATATTGACATTGGATTCCAAATGAACTTTGGTATAAATGGTTAAATTGGTTTGTAGATGTTCATATAATTTGGAACTCGTACTTTAGTATCTACTCGTGCATGCGTGCATCAACCCGCCCCAGTACGCAACACCAAGAAATGTTGAACATTTGTGACAATTGAATAAATTAGGAAAAGATCTTACATTTACATCGTCTATGTAGACGTGACATTTACGTAACTTAAATAGTAACATTTGATTTATAAGATTTAAATTTTAAATTTTTATTTTTTAATCAAATTATATCATGTGGATGATATGTCCTTCAAAAAGTATATAATGTTTTTAATAGATAGATACAATAATTTATTAATGAATAGTGCTACCTATCATCTATTTTTGTATTATCTCATGATGTGTCATTAGATGATTGGAGTCTATTTATTATATTTCACTTATGAACCTATCATTTAATACCAAATCATATGATGATAAGATAATGATGAGAAAAATAATAATGAATAAATTTTTTCTTTATTAATTTAAACTTTTAATAAGATATGCCACTAGCTATAAGAAATCTGTTTATTTGTGATCAGTTATTTTTAACAAAAATAATTATTTCTTATCAAAATGAGTCTATTTTTAATACAAATAATCATTATCATTAAAAATAATCTGTCACAAATATTCTTATCAAATGCTTAATTTGGAGGGAGTTTCCTCGACCCAATAGAAGGAAAGTCACTCCAAACAAAAACAAATTATAATGGTCGTAATTTTGATTTGGCCCATCATTCGCAATTACCCACAATTCAAGACTTTTATGTTTAGATAAGTATTCTGAGTTTGAAAACTATTTCCCAATATTGTTTTTTTGACCCACGACATGGCTAGTTTTCCATTTTATTTTTCTCACTTTCTTCCTGTTTGGATGAACATGTAACGTACGTTACTCAGATAAATTGGGCTAAACGCATCATTAATCTAATTAAACTACTATAATGATAGCGTTTAACATGTCATGGATACACATTTCTGTTCAATGTTTTTGAATAATAGGTAAGAAAATGGCGGTATATATAATAGGTGATGACAGCTATGCCTTGAGATTAGCTAATAATAAAATCTGTCAACTTCGGCAGGTTTAGAACATTACTGCTTCATTTGTTTGACTAAACTCTGGTTTGAACTTTGAAAGTCTCTTGGCGGTCTGACCAGGCCCCCACCGATTTATATAAATCATACTTGTTATCTTCACACAATGTAATTTATTATTTATTATCTTTGTATTTAAACACAAATATTTATATATCAATATTTATATATTTAAATAGAATGATAAAAATAATAAATTATATATTAATATGTAATGTAAGGAATGATAACTAAATTTTCTATATATATATATATAGGTTATGCTAAGACTGCCAACAGTGGTTCCTGATGATTCCTACCGATAAGTGTAAATTAAACTTTTATATTTTTTTCAAGTATTTTTAAATTCATAAACTCATTTAAAAATACTTTCTTAATATTTAAGTAAAAAAACATAAAATAAAAAATCAATCGATAACTTTTCTAGTGTTGAATCCTTGGTGGATGTAGCATTTTTCTATTTATATATATAATATTTGCAATTACTTGTTTTTTAAAATATGAGTAAATATGAGACTTATAAAAAAAAACTCATTTTTAATGATGGGCCTTACTATTTTTTAAAAAAAGTACATTACACTTGCAAAATTCATGACTATATCAAACATTACTCATATATATATATATATATATATATTCAATTCTCTTGTAGTAAAAATTCATTTTACAACAAATAAATATAATTGTTTCACTTTATTAAAAATAATTTCAATTTTACATCATTATCATTCATTTAAAATAAAACTATAAAAAAATTATAAATTTATTATTTTCTTTGGTTTTCCCTGTATGCAAACATACTACATTTATACCTTTCAAGTACAACCAAGTCTCCTCATCCAGGCATGCTCTTGGTTGTCACGAAGATCATTTGAACCCACCCCGAGCATAATTATCTAAACAGAAATTATTCCTACAGTAATATTTTATGTGTTTTGTCATTTGTGTATTCTTTTATCTATATATATATATATATAAAAAAAAAAGATAAACACGAAATTTATATGAAAATTTTTATTTTTAATAATAAAAATTACAATTTTACAAAAGAAATGTAATTTATACCTCTTAATATTATATTAGTCACCCAATGAGCTAGCATTAATTAGTTTACTTCTTTTCAATGGCATTGATATAGGTATAATAAGTACACATTTTATCTTTTATTAATTAATAAGAATAATGATAAAGAAATCTCTCTACATATATATAGATATATATATATATATATATATATATATATATTTAAAGCTATAAGGTCGCATTCCATTCACCTCATGAAAAGCTGAAGTTGAGAAACTTTGACTTTTGTGACAATAACAACCAAACTAGAACTACACGTCTAAATAATTGAATTGCAGAAGGCAAAGAAAATTGATTTAGCAATAAATACATCTCAAAAATTTAATTTATAAATTAATTATTATAAAATATATTTAAAATATCATATTAATTCATATTAATTTATAAATTTAATTTTTATGTAAAAAAATTTCTATATACAACTATAAAGAGATTTAATAAAAATAAATTCATAAATTTATATAAGTATGATACGTTAGATTTATTTTATATAAAAATAAGTTTATAATATAATATAATATATCAAATTACAATAATTTATAAACTTATTTTTATAAAAAAAATTTATAATTAAAGTATTTTTCTTTTTTAAGTAATTTATTTGTCGCATTAGCCCTTATAGCAATTAGCATGGAAGAAAGTCATGCTTGAAGAGCTGACTTTCGTACTGGCCAACAATTACGGAGGAGCTGTTCCCACACAATTCGTAGGTTTCTTTATTATATTTAATGCACTGCGACAAGACAGCAGAACTGGGATATTATACGAAAAGAAACTGTTACACGCTACCATTAGTTGTTGGGAGTTTTTGTCTGCTGAACAGCGACGGCGCGGTTGGCGGTACGACAAATTGTTGTGTTTATTTACTTTTTTTTTATGTCTTATTACTAAATCAAACAAAATAATTTTAATATTCTTTTTTTATTTAATTATTATTAAAATAGAAAAGTCTATACAAGTTTTATATATTTTAAAACAAAACTCAAAATATAATATTCAAATAACTTTTAAGTTGAGAGGCCCTGAACTTGAGATGGGCTCAAATTCTCTCTCTCTCTAAACAGATCCGTTCTTTGAAAATAGACCCTCTCGTCCGAAGCCAGTTGGGGAAAGGGGGAGCCTTGGCTCCTGTAACATTTCGAATTTTAGTATATTTTTAAAGAAGGTTTATTTTAATTATTTATTGCATAATTCTCTTGTTTTAATATTTTAGAGGTTTTATTTTATTATTTTATTAGATTTTCCTATTTTCATTAATTATTATTTTTGGAGTTTTAGAATATTATTTTAAAATATTTTAAATGGTGAAAATTATTTTTATTGGGCTTTCTTATTGTTAATTATTGTTTTGGATTTAAATTGATTTTTAATTTAAATTGGTTTGTTTGTGAGTTTTAAAATTATTATTATTTTAATTAAAGCATTTCACTGCGTTTGATTAATTTTAATTAGGGTTCTGAAATTTAATTCCTTTTTATTTTAAAGGATGTTATTGTTGGAGTTTAATATTTTACTTTAACTAGTTTTGAGTTTATATTGATTTATTTATTTTACTGTTTTAAAAATAGTTATTTTGAAGATCAGTTATGACCCAAAAGTTGTGAGGATTGGATCTCATTTCTTTTCCTTCATTTTTTCTTTTCCCTTTTTCCTTTTTCTCTTTTTTCTTTTTCCCCATTTCCTTCTTCCTTCCCGTGCGATCTGGGCTTTCTCTCTCTCTCCTCTCTCTCACGCCGATCGGCCTTTCACCGTGCAGCGCCGCCGTCGGCTAGCTGTGGTCGACACCACCGGCCTCACCGGACTCCCCGTGCGCCGGCGACCTTGCCCCACCAATCTCAGGCCGAGCCTCGCCGCCGTTTGCTTCCACGGCGCGCTCGAACCGGCGGCGGTTTCCTCCTTGCTGCGCCGCCGTCCGGCCACCTCCGGCCACCAGCTCCTAGCCACTTGACCACCGGCCTATTTCCGTCCAAACTGACCCAACCCCGGCCCCGATCCGTCGCCGGAGCCACCCCAACGAGCCTCAAACCCGATCCGAGATTTTCGGCCGTAAACCACCCTTTTCCGCCACTATTCACGGCCAACCACCACCACCATCAGATTCCCCACCTCCTATAGGCCCTACCTTACCGTTCCCAAGTTTTCGTTTGAACCCGGGTGAAATTTGAGTTTCACTGCGTTTCGGCCACAATGTTTTTACACTGTGACAGTTGCTGTTTTGGTGCTTCCAATTCCTCCGTGATCCTCCATAAATTATTTTAAAGCACTGTAAGTATTTCTCCAAAAGACTTTTAAGATTTAAATATATTTTTGCAATGACCTATTTTATAAACTGTGAATTGGTTATCTGATAGACTGTGTTGGTTATTGGAAAATGGTTGGTAACTGTTGGTTATTGGTTTTTAGTCATTTTCATGGCATTGTGCACGCATATGTGGGTGTGTATATTTTTGGGAAACTGTGTTTTGTAAAAAGGGCTTTTCGGGTGTGTGTGTATCACCCCCAAGCCGAGATGGGTTATTATCTTAGTGGAGTTCCTCTGGGCACTCGGGAGCGGAATATACTGAGTGTCGTCCCCTGGAGCTGTTGCTCGGGACTTGGACGGGATGGTAGCGCTCTCGATCTGACTCGGTGATCTCTCGTGCTGGCGGAGATCAGAGGATGCTTGGCTATGTACGCGGTGGGCGCGGAACTGGGCATCACTCGTGTTGTATCACTCGCATAGTCGCTACCTGTGGAGTGACGAAGGGAGCCAGGGTATGTGGATGGTACCTAGGGGAGACCATGGTGCATACGGATTAAAATTGGAATAAAAGTAACTATTCCTGGTTAATAATTGTGCCAAATAGTGATTTTTGGGGTGCGTGGGAAAAACTTGTGATTTTCGAGAAATGGTGTTCTTCTCGGGTTTTGCACTTGGGTCATCATGTGCATGCATAGTGGTTGTTGTATTTTTTATATTTGTTATCTTGGAGTACTTTTGGGTTTTACTTACCTGTGGTACCATTTATTGGTACTGCAGATTTTAATGCAGGCTTTGCAGAGGCTGAGCCCGAGGATGCGGCTCCGCCTAAGGAGTAGGGACATTTGGCTATATTTTTATTTGGTATTTGTATTTTGTTTGATGTCGTTTTAAAAACAAGAAAATTGTATTATGTTGACTTATGGATTTCTGTATTATTTTTGTATTGTATTAAAATTCTGGTACTGGTAGACTTTATTACCTTCCGCTGTGTTTTTATTTGTGCACTGTTTATTTGTTGCACACACTGACACTTGTCGTTGGGATGTGTGACCGGTTGTCATCATCCCGGGTGTCTCGATTTCCGTGCTGATCCTTACATGGAAGTCGGGGGCGCCACAGGTGGTATCAGAGCAGTTCGGCTCTGGGTAAAGCCACATGTCCCTTAGGTGAAGTACCAAAAAATTTTTAAAAGTTGTGATTTAAAAATTATTTTGGTTTGAAATATGTTATTTTAATGGTTCTAATTTATTGTTGATAGTTTGATTGATTTTATTTTATTTTATTTTATTATTATTTTTTTTATCTTATGTGGTCCTATTATATTTTATTTGGGTGTTACTATTACTCTTAATTAAATTTTGTCCGGGACTAAAGTGGGGTTGAGAATTGTGCTTTGACAGAATAATGGTGAGGCCAAGGAGGCAGGATAAGGAACCCATGGGGGAATCTTCCTATAATGAGGTGGATAATGCCATTACCAGGGCATTGAATAGGATGGCTGATCTCTTCCATCAAAATATCAGGCCGCCACCAGTTGACTAAAATCTGGTTGTACAAGTGGGGTGCTCCTATGAGAGGTTTCTTAAATATCGGACCCCTATGTTTTTTGGAATTGAAGATCCACTTCAAGCTGAAGGGTGGATCAATGGAATTGAGAGAACATTTGAGATTTGTGGATGCACCGAAGATCAACAAGTATTGTACGCCAGTTATCTTCTACAAGGAAAGGCAGCAAATTGGTGGAGAATGAAGCGAAACCTCTTGGAGAGGGAATTTGGAACTTTAGCTGCTGTGTCCTGGCAGCGCTTTAAAAAGGAGTTTGATGATAGATTTTTCCACCTGCTGTGAGAAGACAGAAGGCTCGAGAATTTAATAATCTGGTTCAGGGTAATATGACGGTGGATCAGTACTCCCGTGCTTTCCTGGAGCTTGGGCGTTTTGCGCCCCATCTTATTGCCACTGAGGATCTTCAGGTGGAGCGTTTCCGAGAGGGTCTGCGTCCTGAGATACGCAGATTTGTGATTTGTCATCGGGTTTCCTCTCTTAATGAGTTAATTGATTTGGCTACCATGGTTGAGCGGGAGAATAGTTTGGCTGTAGGCTCCCCTCCGAGTCAGAAAAGGAGGAGTTTTGCTGGTGAGGGTAGCAGTTCCGGATCTCCCCAGAAATTTGTTCAGAGGAGCGGGACTCGACCACAAGCAGCCTCTGGGATGCGTATTGGGGGCCGAGCCCCAGTTTGCAGCAGATGCAATAGAGCTCATGAGGGTGACTGCCGTCAGAGTGGGACCACCCAGTGTTATAGATGTGGCCAGCCAGGTCATTTTTATCGAGAGTGCCCTAATCAACCTCAAGCAAGTCAGGGAGGCCGACGTGGCGGAAGATCTAATCAGAGACAGCTGGTTCAAGCTCGGGTTTATGCCATGACTCCCGGAGACGTGGATTATGAGGCGCCATCTACTCATGATGCTGGAGTGATTGCAGGTACGAGTTTAATTTAATTTTTGGAATTGGTATGTTTTATTATTGAGACTCGAAGGGAACGACATGGTCTAAGTGAACTCTATGGAGTAGGAACTCAAGTTGCAGCTCAGGTGGGGATAGCTTTTCTTCGCCTAGGATACTTGAGGTCTTAAGTTCCGTAGAATTAAGTGTTGAGTCTATGGAGTAGGAGGTCATAAGTTCAACGAATTTCGAGGATAGATTTATGAGAAGTTATCTAAGGTTTGAGGTCCTATAGTTTCTAGGAAATAAGTTTATAGGATCTAAGGTGGTAGGTTCAACAAGCACTTGAAGGATTTATTAAATTAGAAGTTTTAGACTTCGTCGACTCAGTTAAGCACTTTGGTATTATTTTGGGTTTAGAATTTTGCAAGGTTTGTAAGGTGAGTGTTTTAGCTTTAAGGTCATCGAATTTGAGGATTTCAGGAAATGATTCTTTTGGTTTAAGGTTTAGAATTATAGGTTTGAATGATTGAATTGTAATAAGATTTAAGTTTTTAATTCCTCGAGCTTGGTGTGTTAGCTTGTTTTATTTTGGAGACTGTTTAGTCTGTAATCATTATAATGAGGTTGATCAGAGTTCAGTTATTAATATAGAAATTTTTTAATGAGAATATTTCTTTGAAGATGGAAGGTAAGGATCTAGTTCATGTATTTTCTAAGGATTGTAGGTGTCAACCTAGTTTGATAAATGATTGTTTTAACTTGAGGTTTCAATAGTAGATTTAAGATTTGATCCATATCAATGTTAAGGATAAATATAGTGTTGGTTTTAGAAATGATTTTTGTTGATTTCGAAGAGATAGGTCCAGATGATGGAAATGGTAGTGATAGTTCACTTGCACGTTGGAGGAATATTGATTCTAGCTAAGGATGCACGAGATGGACGTGTAACAGTTGTGAGTTTGTAGGGATTTCGGAGAGTACAGGTTCTAGTCTCATTCTTGGCTTGGAAGAAGTAGTTTTGGTAGGTGTTGTTAAGGAGTCGTTATGACAGTATTAAGTTCAAGAGTTTTGGTGAGTTGATCGAAGAGTATTGTCGGAGCAGGTTACTCGATGGAATGATGATTGTCAATAATTATTGTTTTGATTATCTAAAGGAATTAATTGTGACTTGAGGTCACATAGGAATTTAAATTTTTTAGGCTATACTTTCCTTTGAAATTGAGTGTCCAGTTAGGAGAATCAAGGACATTGTTACTAGATTTAAAGAAAGATTGATGAATCTTGGAAGTTGAACCTAGGCATCAATGGTGGATAGCATAATCAAGTATGAGAGTTAATAAAGCATTAGGATCCTTGGATGTTGTGTAATAGTTTTTGATGGATTGAAGATTTGAACAGTAGGGCGTGCCTTGAGGTTTATTAGTGAGGTGCTATTGAAGGATCTAGTCATAAAACTAGCTTATAGGAGTAGAAGTAGGTGGACAAGTTACCAAGGTTTCTGTATTGTTTTAGTGAAGTCTTTGGTGGTTCGTAGTGAGTTTAGTCGCCGCTAGATTATATGATATTTAGAACTTAGTTGTTAAACTTTTGGGTTTAGTTTGTCGGTAGGATTTATAGATGCTCTTTTTGGTTGGCTGGAAGGGATTTGAGTCTTTTAAGATAAGCTCTTATCTAAGATGAGCGGGTGTATTTTGGGGCATTGAGGTTGATTTTGGAAGAGGGTATTTTTCTACCAATTGTGGTATGAGTTTTTGGGTTAATAGGTATGGAGCTACCTTGTACTCAATGGTGTGGTTTTATGAGGACATGAATTTTTGGTATGTAGTGATTATCAGAGTGCACAGCAGGAGCATGGTACTTGGGTTGTAATTAGGAATTTAAAATTTTGTATTGATTTTTGAGGAATTAGTGATGATTGGGAATTTTGAGAAGATACCTGTAATTGGAGATTGATTTATTGTGTATGCAATTTCGTTATTGATGGTTAATTTTTGGAAGTGGCCACTAGGTTACTAAGGTTTAGTATTCAACGAAGGTTGGGAGTTTTACCGTAGGAGTTAATAGAGGTCAGTTTAGAGTATCAAGTGGAGCTAGTAATCATTAGGATTTCGTGGGTGTTGTATTAAGGTTTTGTGGATATAGAGATCTTGGATTACATGGCCGTTCTAGGAGTAATAATCATAATGTGCCACTGGGAGACTGGTGCGAGTAGGTTGGATATTGCCATGTTTATTGAGAAATGTGTCAAGTGCGGGCAAGTTAAGGTTAAGATCTAAGTTGATACCTTTGGAGAATGTAGCTTGGAGTGATCTATTGGCTCAAGATTCCTCTTAGGAGCGAGAGGCCGATATGAGGGGGCAGTATCCGTATTTGTTTGGTTGACCCTCCTGGTATGTTTCTTAAGTCTACTCCTAGTTGAACCTTATCTTTGTCTTAGTTTTTAATGATTGACCTTACCAATTTCGAGGACGAAATTTATTTTAAGGGGGGGAGATTGTAACATCCCGGATTTTAGTATATTTTTAAAGAAGGTTTATTTTAATTATTTATTGCGTAATTCTCTTGTTTTAATATTTTAGAGGTTTTATTTTATTATTTTATTGGATTTTCCTATTTTCATTAATTATTATTTTTGGAGTTTTAGAATATTATTTTAAAATATTTCAAATGGTGAAAATTATTTTTATTGGGCTTTCTTATTGTTAATTATTGTTTTGGATTTAAATTGATCTTTAATTTAAATTGGTTTGTTTGTGGGTTTTAAAATTATTATTATTTTAATTAAAGCATTTCACTGCGTTTGATTAATTTTAATTAGGGTTTTGCAATTTAATTCCTTTTTATTTTAAAGGATGTTATTGTTGGAGTTTAATATTTTACTTTAACTAGTTTTGAGTTTATATTGATTTAGTTATTGTACTTTTTTAAAAATAGTTATTTTGAAGATCAGTTGTGACCCAAAAGTTGTGAGGATTAGACCTCATTTTTTTTCCTTTATTTTTTCTTTTCCCTTTTTCCTTTTTTTCTTTTTTCTTTTTCCCCATTTCCTTCTTCCTTCCCGCGCGATCTGGGCTTTCTCTCTCTCTCCTCTCTCTCACGCCGATCGGCCTTTCACCGTGCAGCGCCGCCGTCGGCTGGCCGTGGTCGACACCACCGGCCTCACTGGACTCCCCGTGCGCCGGCGACCTTGCCCCACCAATCTCAGGCCGAGCCTCGCCGTCGTTTGCCTCCACGGCGCGCTCAAACCCGCGGCGGTTTCCTCCTTGCTGCGCCGCCGTCCGGCCACCTCTGGCCACCAGCTCCTAGCCACTTGACCACCGGCCCATTTCCGTCCTAACCGACCCAACCCCGGCCCCGATCCGTCGTCGGAGCCGCCCCAACGAGCCTCAAACCCGATCCGAGATTTTCGGCCGTAAACCACCCTTTTCCGCCACTATTCACGGCCAACCACCACCACCATTAGATTCCCCACCTCCTATAGGCCCTACCTTACCGTTCCCAAGTCTTCGTTGGAACCCGGGTGAAATTTGAGTTTCACTGCGTTTCGGCCACAGTGTTTTTACACTGTGACAGTTGCTGTTTTGGTGCTTCCAGTTCCTCCGTGATCCTCCATAAATTATTTTAAAGCACTGTAAGTATTTCTCCAAAAGACTTTTAAGATTTAAATATATTTTTGCAATGACCTGTTTTATAAACTGTGAATTGGTTAGCTGATAGACTGTGTTGATTATTGGAAAATGGTTGGTAACTGTTGGTTATTGGTTTTTAGTCATTTTCATGGCATTGTGCACGCATGTGTGGGTGTGTATATTTTTGAGAAACTGTGTTTTGTAAAAAGGGCTTTTCGGGTGTGTGTGTATCACCCCCAAGCCGAGATGGGTTATTATCTCGGTGGAGCTCCTCTGGGCACTCGGGAGCGGAATATACTGAGTATCGTCCCCTGGAGCTGTTGCTCGGGACTTGGACGGGATGGTAGTGCTCTCGATCCGACTCCGTGATCTCTCGTGCTGGCGGAGATCAGAGGATGCTTGGCTATGTACGCGGTGGGCATGGAACTGGGCATCACTCGTGTTGTATTACTCGCATAGTCGCTACCTGTGGAGTGACGAAGGGAGCCAGGGTATGTGGATGGTCCCCAGGGGAGGTCATGGTGCATACGGATTAAAATTGGAATAAAAGTAACTATTCCTGGTTAATAATTGTGCCAAATGGTGATTTTTGGCGTGCGTAGGAAAAACTTATGATTTTCGAGAAATGGTGTTCTTCTCGGGTTTTGCACTTGGGTCATCATGTGCATGCATAGTGGTTGTTGTATTTTTTATATTTGTTATCTTGGAGTACTTTTGGGTTTTACTTACCTGTGGTACCATTTATTGGTACTGCAGATTTTAATGCAGGCTTTGCAGAGGCTGAGCCCGAGGATGCGGCTCCGCCTGAGGAGTAGGGACATCTGGCTATATTTTTATTTGGTATTTGTATTTTGTTTGATGTAGTTTTAAAAACAAGAAAATTGTATTATGTTGACTTATGGATTCCTATATTATTTTTGTATTGTATTAAAATTCTGGTACTGGTAGACTTTATTACCTTCCACTGTGTTTTTATTTGTGCACTGTTTATTTATTGCACACACTGACACTTGTCGTTGGGATGTGTGACCGGTTGTCATCATCCCGGGTGTCTCGATTTCCGTGCTGGTCCGTACATGGAAGGCGGGGGAGCCACAGCTCCTTCTTCCTCGCCTTTTCCTCCCTCTCCTCACCGGCCCTTCGTCTCTGATGTATTTTACTCTTCGTTATAGTTTTTTTAATTTTTTTTCTCAGTTTTTTCAAGTTACATTCGGGAAGTGCGCCGTTCGGGTCTTTCCAGGCACCGGATCGTTACACGCGCCACACAGGGAGGACACCCAGGCGCCGATCTTCAAGACTCCAAAATCCGGCGTCCATCGGAGTGGCGCGTCGCCCGCACGCGCGGGACGAAACTTGCGGACCCCGACGGCGCGTGTCCACCACGCGCTACCGAGGGGGCCTCTGCCGACACCACGATCGGCTTCTCTGGGCTCCCTGACTTCTGGGCTTCCAAGTTTGACCATCGGCTCTCCTCTCCGATCAACAGTGCCCTGCACGAGTCACTGAGTGCAGCCGTGTTTTGTTGTTTTATTTTTCCGTTATGTAATTTTCAGTATTTTGTAGTTGTTTTATGTTTTTAAGTTTTATTGTTAATTTTGTTGACCCGAGTGTGGTGTTGGGCCTTTGGATTGGACGTACTTCGTGGCAAGAGCTATTCGAGAGTGTTGGGCGATGCTACGCTGGTGGTTGTACGGTCGGGCTTTGTGGTCCGTGCGCGAGCTGGGTGCCCGTCCAATCCAGATTCGAGGTGCCGATGCTTGCGGTGGGCGTGACGTCTGGGATCGCACCAATCCTTAGGGTCCTTTCGTTGTTTTGTTTTTGTATTGTATTTAGATGTATGTTTGTTGTTAGTTAGTAATAAAATAGAAATAGGCTATTGGATTTGATGTCCATAGCGTCCCGTACTCATTCCTCTAGGAATTTCCAAAGGGACAGTTTAGTTCTGTTTTTACAGAGTGCTTTCTCTATTTATGAGAAAGTTTCTAGAAGTTAAGACACTGTCCGCCACAGAGCAGTTTGTGAGTGAGGAAACCCCAGAGCTGATGCGTAGTTGACTTATAGTCTGGTTCTTCCATGTATTGATAAGTCACATTTGTAACTTCGGTTCATTAATGAAATGAGTCTATTCTCTTCAAAAAAAAAAAAAAACTTTTAAGCCTTATTTAGATACAAAAATACTCTTAAAACATTTCATCTCATCTCTTCTCATCTTATTTTTATAATTTTTAAAATTTTTATATGAAATATAAATAATATTAATATTAAAAAATAATATTTTATTCAACTTATCTAAAATCATCTCTTATCATCTCATCTCATTATCCAAACCAACTCTTAAACTTTTTCGATTTCTTTATGAAAGCCTAATAAAAAAGTATGGTGCCAGAAGGGCCGCCGCTGGTGCATTTCAAAATTCTTTATTACTTTCATTTTATATTCAATACTTTTTTAACATTCTTAATAATTAAGAAAAAAAATATAATTTTATTAATTATTACTTTCTTAATCATTTTTCATATAAAAAGGGTGATGTAACTTAGCTCCATGAGTTTGTCCCCTCAAATTTATCACTAATACAAATTGCACTTTTATTTTTTTTATTTTTCTTTCAAACATTTTAAAAATAAAAAATACACAATTTTACTAATTATCAATTCCTTAACTATTAAGAAAAAATAAAATAAAATACCCAAACAGTAACTGAGCAAGCTCATGGGACCAAGTCTCATTTTCTTATTAAAAAAATTTAATATCCTTACACTTTCTCCAAATATTTTATAACCAAACATCACCAATTCCAGTTGGATATGTTTGATATAAAGAGAGGTACAATTGAATTCAATTCTGCACGTTGTGACATGTCTATGTGGAGGTTTGAAATCTGTAAATAGTAGTAAAAGTGTTTGAATTATGATGTTTTATGAAGTTTTAAAAAATGAGAGAAAAAAAGTTGAATAAAAATATTATAAAATTAAAATATTGTTATAATATAATTTTTGTTTTGATATTTGGAATAAGTTGAATTTTTTTTTATGTTTTGTTTGAAAGTTTGAAAAAATTGTAATGATTAGATTAAAAAGTAGAAGATTTGAATACCGTACCATACTAGTCGGAATGGCCGAAATTTACCATTCCAGAACAGTAATCAACCTGGGGGAGGTAAGTGTTTTATATCTCGTCAAATACCAGCCATTTCGGTGCATTCGGTCAATATTGATCGGTTTTTGGCGTATCGGCCGAAATTCATATTCCGGTCTAAGAAGTGAAAACCAAGGGTATGGTTATGGTATTTTTGTAATTAATGAAAAATCTTAACTTTTTCGTATTTTTTGCTCCAATTCTCACATTTAAAAACTATTTTTTTAACTTCTTTTAATCCCCTTTTCTCAATGACTGAAAATAAAATTCTTACTTCCTAGGCGCCGATTATGTACGTTGAAGTGGAAGGATTTGATAGGGTCGCGAGAACTAAATCAAAGGGAATCAATCAAATGGTGTAGAACTTAGAACTAGACCCCAACAACAAAAAACTTAAATTGGGTAGGGGTATCAATGAGTGAGTATTGTCTTATTGATGAAGATGGGTGATTATTTTTTTTACTAGTTAGATTGAGAACTTAAAAGTATTAATGAGTTTATAAATATGTATTTTTAAGACTTGCATTGATGTTAATTTGAAATATAATTTATACATATATAATTAATTTATCCATATATAAATTATCTCAAAATTGTACCGATATCAAAATATTTCATGCCAGTGACTTAATCGAAATGGTCACCAAAACGATATTCAAAATTTTAATTTAAATAATGTTTGAAAAAGAAATAAGATAAGATAAAACCTTTCCCAAACAAAACCAACTCGTTCCCAAATATCCATCATCCTTCCCCAATGCTTTTCTTTTTCTCTCAATCTTTTCTTTCTTCAAACAAACTGTTCGACCCCATTAAAATGCCCCATATTCAAGGTAACCACACCAACCCCATGCTTTGCCCATTCATGAATGGGCTGTCTTTTCAACCTGTAGCGTTATTAAGGGCCTAATTATTAATGGGCTGTCTTTTCTATATATTTAGCAATAGATATAAACATTTTGAGTCCATAGCGTGTTGGGCAAACCCAACCCAATGATGTCCGGAAGAGATACACAGTGGCAGAGAATAAACAACAAAAAGTCTATAATTTGTAATTTTTTTTTCTCTTTTTCGGAAAACACATTATGAGTTTTCATATGTTGAAGCCTTAAATGATTACTTCATCGTTAATACTATTAATAATACCCCCTCAATATATCTAATTTAAGAAAATAATTTTTCACCTTGTCTTTGAGTTTCATGCTTCTAACAGTAAATGCACTAAGGTTTCGTTTGTATACATAGTTGATCCCATCTCATCTCATCTTAATATCAAACACTACTTAAACACAAACATTTTTTTATTTCTCTTTCATACTTTTTCATTTAATCATTACTAATTTTTACAACTCTTACAAAATTCTCGATAAAAGACAAATTAATTCAACTTTTGAAATTCTAAAATAAAAATAATATTATAATAATATTTTAGTTTTACAATATTTTTATTTAACTTTTTTTCTCTCATTTTCTAAAATTCATATTATTTCACTACTATTCATAAATTAAATTATAACATTTAATCTTAACTCAAACTATTTCACTACTATTCACAAACCATTTTATTACTATTTATAAATTTTTTTTCTCATCTCATTTGATTATCAAAATGTGACCTTAGAATCGATTATATTTGACTTGGTTCTGCTCCGGTTTTGGCAGGGCGGCTCCATGGTAAGACCATTTAGGCCATTGCCTAAGGCTCCACCTTATGTAAGGCCCTATAAATAAAAATGAGATTTTTTTTAAAAATAAATAAAAACTATTTCATTAAATTAAATTTTAAATGATTTTTTTATATTTTTTAATTTGTGCAAGACTCCATAATACTAAATCTAATATTTAATACAATGAATTATTTATATTTTAAATAATTATTTTAAAATCTTACTAAATTGAGATACAAAATTTGTATTGAGGCCTCATTTTACGTTGTTGTATTAAATATAAATTCAAAAAAACTTTATTTAAAGGTTTAAATAAAATCTTATTTTATTGAAAATTTTGAAAAGTATTTCATATAATAATTTATATTTTATTTTATTATAATTACGAATAACTCATTTAAATTTTACTTTAAGTCTCAATTTATATTGAGCCGCCCCTGAGTTTTGAAGAGAGTGAGGTCACTTTTTTTAATCATATTGGATTAGTTGTTGGTAAATAAGACTCGTTTGTTTATATGAGGTTTTAATTTTTTAATTTTAACAAAATTCCCATGACTGAGTCTAGAGTTTCTTTTTTTTTGGTGTAACTATAAAAGGATTTCTCTTAAAAAAAAAAAAAACCTATAAGAGGATTTCTCATAGTTGTCACAAAAATATTTTTGAGTGCCATCATGAATTTTAAAAATCATAAATATGTTATACAACTTAAAAATCCAACCACTCATGCATATAGGTCCGTCACTAAATATACTTACAACACTCTTTTTCTTGAATTCGCTCGATGAAGACTTCATATAACGGAGTTGATGTTGAAGCGGATGTCAAATTTGGTCCCAACATTAGGCCATGGATAATTAGGACCTTATTTTAAAGAGGATTTCTAGCCAACTAGATTTTATTTAAATACGTTTCATTTTATATTATCTCATTATTATAATTTTTTTAAATTTTTTTATAAAATATAATAAACAATTCAATTTTTTCAAATCTTAAAATAATAATAGTATTAAAAAATAATATTCTAATATTATTTTATTCAAATTTCAACTTTAATCTAAAACTATCTCATCTTATCTCATTGTTCAAATGGAGCTAGTTAAATTTAACTAAAATTTACAATTTTTTTTTTTTTAAGCAGCTATCTGGTTACTTAACATGTGTAATTCTTACTTTCTCTTTTAGGTATTCACTTTTATTATTTAAATTAAAATATTATTTTTTATTTGTTTTTATATTCTTTCTTTTGCAATCATAATTTTCGGATTCTTATTCTCCCAACTATTATATAATTCAAAATCTATATATCCTTTATAAATATGCTTGTTTTAATTTTTTTTACACGTCTTGAAGATCATATTTATGATTTTTCTTTCCAAAACTTCTTCCCTAGCTATCATATTTTTCAAAATCGTTAACTTCTAAACAACCATATTTTCAAAACTTGTCTTTTTCTAAAAGTCAAGAGTGTCGAAATCTTCAGACTGTCTAATGATGGCTGTTATTCAAAATTTTTCCTTTCCTGGCGACATATTTTTTGTTTTTTTAAAAGAAGTCTTTTTCCAACGGTTATAAGTTTTCTTTTAATATAAATAAATTCATTTTTCTTCCAACTTTCATTCACTTCATTCTAAGTTTCTTTTCCAATGAATATCAATTCTTACTATTATGTCTCATAATTTTTTAAGTGTCATTTTTTTTCATTGCAATGTACATTAGCCATGTTTGGAAAGTTAAATGAGTTGAGAATATCTCATCTCAAAACTTCTCATAATTTTTTTCTCAAATATCATTCAAATACCAAATACTTTTTAATTTCAAATTTTCAAAATTTTCATTTGATCATTATAACTTTCATAAACTTCCAAACAAAATACAAAAAATAATACAATTTTTTAAATTTCAAAAAATAAATAATATTAAAAAATTACGTTCAAACAAATTTTTAACTTTATAAATATTTTTATTCAAAATTTTCTCTCTCATTCTCAAACTCCAATAAAAAAAATCTTAACTCAAATCATTTCATTACAATTTACAAACTATTTCACTACTATTTCTAAACTATTTCACTACTATCTACAAAATTTTAATCTCATTACATTACCCAAACATGCCCTTAGTGATTCTAATTGTGAGGGCCCACCAGTGGAAGGGGACAGACCATCAATTTAGTTGAGTGGAAAAAAAATATGAAGAATACTCCATTGATTTAGTGAAGAAAATAGTTGTGAGTGCCGCAAAGTGCAACCGGTCTAACATGTGGATGACCAAGCACCTTGTAGAAGGCCCGCAAGACATATCTAGGTGCGAGGTGGAGATGGACATCTCGCCTTATGGTAGGCTAGTTAGAAAAACCACATACTATGAAGGCAAGAATGAGAAACTGAAGAGGCAGATGTCTCTAATGAGACAAGAGTTTCCCACCCACGGCGAGCAACGATCAAGGATTGACTGGGGCAGATATGTGAGCTTTTTGGAACAACACAAAAAATGCTTAGAAGATTACAGTGTTGTACGTAGAAGCCCACACTTGCTTAGAAGAGTATAGTGTCGTACATAGAAGCCCACACTCCACCTAAAGGGTCACATCCAAAGTGAGTCTGCAAAAGGGGTTAGGACTCAGTAAGTCATATCATGTGAACTAAGAGGTATGACGCAACGCCATGTGGAAGACCCTCATTCAAGGAAAGACTAAGGAGTTGGTAGGCAGTAAGGAGGTGCAAACCACGCCTGGCCATCTGTCTTTGTCATCATGCAGTATGACAATTGAGGCTGAAGGACTCTTATCCAAGCATACCTTGAGTCTAGAGTATGTCAGAAGGACGTTTGACAGTCTGGCTCGATATAAAGGACTTGGACATGAGACAAAATCTTACTTTTGAGATACTAAACACACAAGATCTTGTGGAGCTGGATTCTTTAGAGGAAGCAAGGAAGGAGTGGCGCAGCGAAATAGCAACCCCGACACTAAGAGGTAGGTCAACTTCTAAGGTAGCATTGGGGAATGTGGGGTGAATGTTGTATGTAAGAGGCATATGCATATTTTGTAACCTTGCTCATTCTGATCATGAATAAATCTTGTTTTTATCATTATGTTTATCTCATACTTATTCCTTGCTTTCCTAGACTTGAATGTGTTTACTGTTTTCACCAATTTATGATCTCGGTGTGAGAAACCATTGTCTTTGAGAGAGGGATAGAGAAATGTGTCATGTGTCAATCATCATGGGACAGAACGAAGTTCCCTGAACCATTCCTACAAGATGTTGCCACAAGTTTTACACGGGAAAGAGGATGCCTGGTGATGACTGGGTAGAGCAGTAATGTGTTTGGCCTCACCTAATAGTCGGGATGCAGAATCCCCTAGCGCATCAAGTGTTAGTGTCCTGGAGTTGGTTGGATAGGTAATTGTTTCCCCAGTGCACCATGTTGGTCATGTAGAAGGAACTTCCCTGACTCATCCGCTATTGGACTATCAGGCGACGTATGTTTGTGTGATGAATATCTAAGTGACGAGCCTATGTGTGATTACGATTGTGCCTTTGGAATCAATATGATTTTATGGATTTTACTTACAGGAGCAAAGGGTGATTCCTTGCCTAAATAGTATCGATGCTTTAAAATACATTGAGTAGAAGGAAATTCCTCAGAGGGTGATTCCTCACCATGCTATATATATATATATATATATATATATATATATATGTTTCACTAAGAGGTTTATTCCTCGCCATGTTTATAGATTCCATGTATCTATGTTAGAGGGGATGATTCCTGGCCAAGCATACATATATGTGTCCTTTCACTATTTACATGAAACTATTCATTGTATCTTTAGAAGTGTTATCTTTCAGTAGTAGTTTTGTCATAATTGCCTAAACTACCTATGGTTTCAGATTAGGAACCATAGACTTTGATGCAGAGTTAGGACAAGGAGAGATGCTCGAGGAAAGAAGAGTCGATCCTGAGAGAACCTCAAGGATGGACACTTATCATTGTCATAGGCGCCATGCGTCCTTTTGAGATGTACGTACTCTTTTCTAGCAGGCGACCACTTATATTCGGTCTACCGCCCATTAGATGATGAACAAACTGTTTGGGTTGTACATATTTTAAAGTTTGGAATTAATTCAGAGTGACAGTAATTATTCCTATATAGTGAATCAAGATTTTTTGATACTACAAGGTCTTAGTTTATTGACTAAACCTTTATTTTTTCCGCTACAACCTTATATATGAAACTTGACATGTGCACTTCCATCTGGATGAGGCACGTCAATTCTTGATCAACCTTGGGTGTTGACCATTTGGCTGGCACCCTTGGCACCATGAATTCTCGCAAGGACCTTTACCGAGGAATGGGGCACCACAACATTGTATCAGAGCGTGCTTATACACAACTCTCGGTAGACCTATGTGTTGCGTTGGATAATACCAAAAATGTAGGAGTTGATCTTAGTATCCTAGGTTTGATCTGCATTTAGAAATGAGTGATGGGATAGAAAGCAAGAGGTTTGGGTTAGGTGGCATGATTTGAGTATCGTGCGACCGAGAGTCCTGTGAGGAGAGCACCCACCTAGCGGTCATGAGGGAGGATTGTTGGGTGATAGGAGAGATAAGGAGCTAGTGATGGCTCTAAACAGTATTTTTCAGATGTGTTGAAAGAACAACATGACCTATATTTAAGTCACTTATAGGTTCAGTCGTTAGGATGCTCCTGGGAGGAGCAAAGGGGATTTACGTATGAGCAATTCTTGGCTTATCACTACTCGAGATTCTTCAGTAAGGAGGGTTGCGAAGATGTGGATGATGGATATCAAAAGGACTTTTGAGGTGTGTAGGTGCATCAAGTGTCATAAGGTATTATATGCAAGTTATTTGCTACAAGGCGTGACGGCATTATGGTTGGGTACTAAGAGGCAGTTACTCATCATGAAACTAAGAGCTGTGTAAAGAATCTCGTGGGAGAGATTTAAGAGAGAATTTGATGATCGATACTTTCTAGCTATAGTAAGGCAGTAGAAGTCGAAGGACTTCACTATCCTGGTCAAGGGTAGTATGACGGTTAAACAATACGTTGTTATGTAGGGGTGAGCACCAACCTAGTCGGAGTCGGATTTCCCTAAATTCGACTCCGACTCTGACTTTGTTGGAGTTCAAATCTAAACTCTGACTTTGATTCTGACTTGTGTATGCTCCAATCTAACTCCGACTTGTCAGAGCGGAGTCAAAGTTGCCTTTTTTTTAGCTTCATATTTAGCCTATTTTAAAAAAAATTTTGTCGGTTTTCAAAGTTTCCAAAAAATTAAAAACTAAAACTAAATCATTCACTACTAATTTACTTCTATACTAATATTTAACTTATTTTTATACTAGACTTATACTATAGTGTCTAATTACATGTTATCATACTATAGTATTACAGATTATTTATAGTGTCTAGTTACATGTTATTATACATTACTATTACATGTTATTATACTAATGTCTAACTGATTTCTAACTTAATTATATACTAGAGTTTCTGAAAGTGAGAACGATTTCATTAATCAAGTAACATTACATCGGACATCACTGCCTCTCCCAGGACTAAGTTTAGTACCTCAGGAGGGCCATCGTTTAGCCAAACCTTTTCACTAACATCCCTAATTGCTAACTTAGCTGTCATATGAGCAACATTGTTTATTGATCTGGGTACAAAACTTATGCTCCATGCTTGGTTCCTGCTCATCAATTGCTACAGATCCTCTATTAGTTGGCCAATCCTTGAATTGTCTTCACTTTTGGAATTGACTACATCCATTATTACCTTTGCATCTCCTTCAAAATAGACTTGGTTTAAACCAAGTTCAATGCACAGATTCATAGCTCTAAGAAGGGCAACACATTTGGCTTGGGCAGCTGAAGAAATGTACTCCTTCGAAGTTGTCACTACTGCTTGCAACCTGCCATTTGAATCTCTGATAATAACTCCTATTCCCATCCTACTCTTAGTTTTTTCAAAGCTGCATCAAAATTCACTTTAACCTAGGGCCATGTAGGTGGCTTCCATTTTTGCTTTACTCCTCTCCTGATATTCCCTTCGGCACTCTGTGAACAAATCAGATTGGTTTCTTGAAAATCATATAGATCAGTCTGAGCCTTTCTCGCCAATATGCTAGGGTGTACAAACTAGTTTTGAAATATAACAGAATTTCTCCTTGCCCACAGCTGATAGAACATGACTGAGGCCAACTCCATACTTTCTTTGCTCAATTTTTTCCTCATCTCCAGGCACAACATCTGGAAATCCGAATGATAGCTCTTCCATTTGCAAAAAAAAATACTAGATTCATCTCCCCAAACATTAGCTACCATAGGGCAGTCCCACAAAACATGCACCATAGTTTCAACTTCTCGTTTACAGAGTGGACAGAGGTTATTCACAATAATATTCTTCCTATAAAGATTTTCTTTTATGGGAAGAATATTATTGAGGCACTTCCACATGAAGACTTTAATTTTTCCAGGTACATCTAATTTCCACACATCTCTCCACAACACTTGGCTCTCTCCCCCATCCGAGCCTTCACCTACTATTCTTTTCAATATCATAGATTCTAAGTAATATGCACTTTTGACAAAAAAAAGTACCATTCCTTGACCCCACCCAAATCAGTTTATCTTCATTTCCTCTACTGCTTATCGGTATGGAGCAGATCAATTTTGCTTCCTCTTCATGGAAAACAACTTTCACCATTTCAGTCCTCCAAGAATAGCTACCTTCTTCAATCAATTCAGCCACTCTGGTCTCAAGACTCAGAGTATTCATAAGAGTCTGAATATGAAAAGTAACTAGGCTAGGAAGCCATTTATCCTTCCAGATCTTTATGCTTTTACCATTTCCAACTCGCCACACTGCCCCCTCCCTTATTAGCTCTAAACTAGACCAAAGACTTCTCCAGATGAAGGAAGAACCACCTCTCATTTTTGCCTCCATAAGGTCACACTTTGGAAAATATTTCTGTTTTAGAACAAGGGAGACCATTGAATCGGTTCTTTTATCACTCTCCATAATTGCTTAGCTAGGAGTGCCTTGTTGAAGCTGTTGAGGTCTTTAAAGCCCAAAACCCCTTGACTTTTGACCTCTCCCAATGACCTCCATGATTTCCAATGGATCCCTCTCCCCTCTCCTTTATTACACCACCAAAATCTAGCCATGATAGCTTCTATTTCTTTGAGGAGTATTCCCGGCAGTTTAAAAATGCTCATGGTGTAGGCTGGGATGGCCTGCAACACACTCTTTATAAGGATTTCTTTCCCAGCTGAAGATAGAAGTTTTGTTTTCCAGCTATTGATCCTTTTCCATATCTTTTCCTTCAAACCTCTAAAAGTGTTATACTTTGATCTCCCTACCACCGTTGGGAGACCAAGGTATCGGTTGTAGTCATTGCATCTCAAACCATTACTTTGTTGCAAAATAAGCTCCTTGGCTTCCACCCTTGTATCCGAGCTGAAAAAAAAATTAGTTTTTTCTTTGTTTAGAGTTTGGCCCGAAGCTCCCTCATATAGGCTTAGTAAGTCATGGATAAGATACCATTCACCCAGTCTTGCTCTACAAAAGATCACACAATCGTTAGCGAATAGAAGATGATTAATCCTCAATCCACCCCTTGTCACTGTAACCCCCTTTATGAGACCCTCAGATTCTACATTAAACAGTAGAGAACTAAGGCCTTCGACACAGATTAAGAACAAATAAGGTGACAAGGGGTCACCTTGTTGAAAACCTCTTGATGGGAAAAAAATTTTGCCCGGTTCCCCATTAATTAAAACCGCATAAGACACTGATTTGACACAAGCCATCACTAGATCAGTCCATTTCTTCCCAAACCCCAACTTGAGCATCATTGCTTCAAGAAAAACCCATTCCACTCTGTTGTATGCTTTTGACATATCTAACTTTAAAGCCATATGACCTTCTCTGCCCTTTTGTTTGGAATGCATGGTATGGAAAAGTTCATAAGCCACCATTATATTGTCGGTAATTAATCTATTTCAAAATGAACACACTTTGGTTCCAAGATATCACCATTTCCAGCACCCATTTCATTCTATTTGCCAGTACTTTTGAAATCAGTTTGTAGGCTACATTACACAGGGAAATATGCCTATAATCATTCATGGAGATGGGGGAATTTACCTTGGGGATTAAAACTATGTGAGTGTGGTTTAAATCCTTTGGCATCTTCCTTGTTATGAGGAATTCTAAGACTGCCTGAGTCACCTCAATACCCACCAGCTTCCAGTGTTCTTGGTAAAACCCTGCGCTGAAACTATTAGGCTTGGGTGATTTAAAAGGGCACATTTGCGATAGGGCCTCTTCCACTTCTTTTTCCGTAAAAGCCTATTCCAAATATTGTTGTACATTAGATGACAATTTTGTATTTACCCCCTTGATGCACTGATTCATAGAATCTGAGCCTAGCTGCGATGACTGAAAAATAGAGGAGAAAAAGTTCTTGAAACCATCTGCTATCTCTAGTTTCCCAGATAAAAAAACCCCATTAAAATCAAACACTTTTTTGATCAAGTTTTTTCTTCTCCTCTGATTCACACATGCATAAAACCTTGTATTTTTATCCCCACTCATCAGCCAATGTTTCTTTGCTCTTTGTCTCCACCATGAGTTCTCTTGATCTAACAGGAAGTCTAGATCTTTGTTGATCCTTCTTTGTTGATACATGTTCCCAGGACTTCCTTCATTCTGCAGCCTGCTTAACAGATTGGTCTTGTCCTGTATTGCTTTTGTTCTGTCCCTTGCTAAGCTTCTACTCCATTGTTTCAGACCCTTCTTGGTTACTTCCAGCTTTCTCAGCAAACTGTCCATGTGGCTAACCCCCCCACTTCTGCCATTCCATGCTTCAGATACAACATCACTGCATCCCTCCTCCTTGTTCCAGCCTACTACATATTTAAAACGGTTATGACATCTTTGGAAGAAAGGCCCTTGACTACTACATTGAAGGAGAATTGGACTGTGATCAAAGCACACAAGAGGTAAAGTTTCCACAATAAAGTCTGTATACTTAGCTCTCCACGCACTGTTAGCTATGGCTCGATCGAGTCTTTCTTGAGTAAAAGACTCGTCTTCATGAAGATTACACCAAGTAAACTTATTTCCCTTCCACCCCAAGTCAGAAAGGTTTCCTTCTTCCAAAACCTTCCTAAACATATTCATGAGTCTTTCACTTCGAGGTCTCCCCCCTCCTTCTGTTCTTTAAACAAAATCTCATTAAAATCACCAATAACAGCCCAGCCCCCCTCAAAAGGCTTGAACGAAGAAAGTAACTCCCATGTTTGGTTCCTGAGATTTGCATTTGGGTGGCCATAATAACAAGACAACAACCACTTGACATTACTCCTTTCATTGTTAACACAAACATTAATATGGTGTTGGGAATAATTTATCAAATCAATTAGATCTTCCTCTTTCCACAGAAGCATTAGCCTTCCACTCTTTCCTCTAGCCTCTACTACAATGCAGTCATCGAACTTTAAACTCTTTGCGACCCTAAGGCCATTGACATAAGACAATTTGGTTTCCATCAGGAAAACCAAATCAGGCAGCTTATCCTTCACCATCAGGCGAAGGGTTTGAACTATTCGGGGGTTCCCAAGCCCCCGACAGTTCCAACTCAACATTTTCATTACTACTGGCGGGGCTACCTCGCAGCCACCACCGATCCCATAGGACTGAATCTGTCCTCCAACTCATCCTCCGCCCGTGTTTTTCTACTTTTTTTAAATAGGGTAGGAATAACCTTTCTTTCAACTGCAACCCATTTCTTCCTAGGTGAAAAGTGATTTGTGGGTTCTGCTGTAGGGTTTCCTTGAACTCGTGCAATCCTCTTCCACTTTCGGCCTTCCCTTTTCCTTCGATCGCTAGGAGTCGAGTGTATTTGTTTCTTCACATTCGTTTCTGGGCAATTAACCGTTGTGGTAGTAGGGGCCAGATGTTTAGGGCCCATTTGTTCCACCCTTGAGATGTGTTGCGGCCCATTCCCATTCCCATCCCCTAGCCCAGGCCCATCCCCTTCTTGAGTCTCTGCAACAATTTCCCGCCAATTGTCCTCCCCTACCTCAGGGTTTACGGTCGAAAGTACGGCCCTCTGTTGCAGATCCCGTAATAATCTCTCCCCCGAATCTGTGGGTAGACATGTTCCCAATGCGACATCCCCTCCTGCTGTCTCCTCTGACAATGGCTCCTTGTTCCCTGCTATACAGTGCTACCTCTCTGACCTACTCTATGATCTTTGAGTAGAGTAATGGCATTTGCAGAAAGGCCCTTCTCCCCTCCCTTCTCCGATGACCCTGCAATCGGGCTACTTGCCGAGGTTTCCACGTCCATCCTGCCATTGTCTAGGCCAGCTTCCCTACCCCCTTCTCCTCTACCACTATTGGAAGCGAATGACCGCCTCCTTACCAATCTTTCAACCCGGAGCCATGACCCGTATCAAGAGCTTGGTCCTTTGGTTTCTCCTTTATCCTTACAGACTGCTCAGCATCCCTTATCATCATGAATAATCCAACCACATTGGAAACATATCTTGGGCAAATTTTTGTAACGAAATTGAACCCAGAGCTTGGCACCCTGAAAACATATGAACAGACCTTTTGCAATGGCTTTATGCAGAAAAACCTCCACCCTTATCTGAAGACATCTTCCCCATCCGATACCATCTTCCTCAACATCAACCTCTAGAACTTGTCCCGCCGAACTTCCAATATGTGTCCCCCATTCCATTGTCATGCAGCCTAGGGGTAGGTCATGTATCTACAACCAGAATACTTCCTTATCGCAGCTAAGTTTCCCTGGACTCATTACACCATCATACCGCCATAGCTGGAACAAGGCATTATCAAACATCCATGGTTTGCCCTCTAAGATTCTGTACATATCTGCATGGGTCTCGAAAGTTATGGTGAAAGTATTTTTGTTAACTTCTTTAAAAGTTGCCCTTTTATCGATCCTCCATATCTTTGCCATTGTGTTTCTAATGAGCTCCATACCTACCACTCTATCTGTGCATACCTTTCCAATGAGACTTCTCTCGCCCTTTCGTGATATCTCTTCGTCCCCACTATTGTTTACTTCTAAAACCTCCTCCTCTTCCTCTGTCAAGCTAAAGTTTCTCCACCGATCTTCTAGACTATCCATCCTATTTTCCTCTTCACTTGCTCTGACTGAAACTGGGAGACCCGAAACTATTTCGCCACCTCTAGTTCAGGAACCAGAGAGGAGACTAGTAAAGGATGTGTGTTGGATGGACGAAGATATACTTTTTCTTTTATAAAAACATTATATACTAGAGTTTCTAGTGTCTAATTACATGTTAGTATACTTTTAGTAAATTACTATATGTGTTATTAATTTATTATACTAGACTTATTTAAATACTAGTGCCTAACTTATTTCTATACTTGATTATGTATGATAGTAATACTATGATGTTTACATACACAAAACTATCATTAGTCTATTTATATTATAGTATAAGTATATGATTTTATAATAATTATCTCATACAAATATATTATTGAATTTAACTATATAAGTTCTAATTATATGACTATATAACTATACTAGTATATATGAAAGATATATAGATAAATATATATTTTTATAATATATGTACAATATCGGAGTCGAATTTAGAGTTAGAGTCGTAGTTAGAGGGCAAAGTCGGAGTCAAAGCAGAGCCAAAGTAGAGCTAGATTCAGAGTAGGATTTTCAGATTTTCGCTCAGCCCTACTGCTATACAATTAGGGAAATTTCCACTCATCTTATTCTATAGAGAGAATGAGGACGTATTTCATACCCAAATCAAGACCCAAGTAGCATGTTTGGAGATTAAGGAATTTCAAAAATTGGTGCACGTAGCCTCTACTGTCAAGCATGAGTAGCGCAATTTGTTGGTTGTGCCCATGGGTCAAAAAAGGAGGATGTTTCCTGGTGAGGGAAGCAGCTTAGGTGTCCCTTATAAGTTTATGCCAAGGATGGGTGGATGACTACCAACCACTCTTGGAGTATACATGGGAGGAAGGATGTCAGTTTGTGGTAATTGCCATAGAGCTCACGAGGGGGACTACCGACATGTCTTGATTTTGTGTATTTGTTGTAGAAAAAATGGACATTATGTCAAGGATTGCTCTCAGGCACCAATAGTGTAGCAGGTAGGATAGGGTGGAGAATGTAGAGAAAATAAACATGACATGCAAACGAGAGTGTACGCCCTCACTCTAGAAGAAGTTTAGGAGGATGCCCTAAAGACCCCAGGAGTCAAGTGTCATCAAAGGTACAAAACCATAGTTTACAATTAATTGACCATATTCGTAGGCATTAAGAATAGGAAGTAAACCAAAGTTGATAATGCAGGACAAGTTAGGATATCGAATTTCTACACAATTACACTATTTAACTCAGGAGCCTCCCACCTTCATGTCTACTACACTAGGGAGTCTAAGTAGCGCTACCCAACAGAGGGATAGTGTTTGCACTAAGGAAGTTAGAGAGTGTCCTTCTGAGATAGATGGGATCCCTTTAGAAGCGGATTTGATAATGTTCGACATGTTTGGATTCGATATCATATTAGGAATGGATTGGTTGTTTAGGCATTTCACAATTATAGATTACAGGTCGAAAACCATAACACTCCGCATAATAGGAATGAAAGATAGGATATTTCATGGAAGCAAGTTGAGGTCAATGATGAGAATAATTATCTCATTGTAGGCCAATAAGGATTTGGCGAATGGGGCTGAGGCCTACTTAGTGCACTTAGTGCTTAAGTAGAGAGAACCTAAAGAAATGGAGAACATACACCAGTAGTAAAAGCATTTCTGGAGGTCTTTAGAGATGATATGAACCCGTGGGAATGGAATCCCTTGAACCCACAATCAATTTGAAAACTCACCCAAGAAAGTCAAAATCAAGCCAATGGAAAATTTAGACCCGTTGAGAAACTTGTTTCAAGAACCTAGATTATATGAAAATCTAGACCCGCTGAAGAACCTATCTCAAGAATCTAAATTATAAAGAAGAACGCCACAAAAATTTTGATTTGCCTTTAATAAATTCAAAAGTTCATTAAAAAATAAGAGGAGATAAACTCAACTCACAATGAATAAATTCATCAAATTTCATAAACTGATTAAAATAAGGTTACAAAGAGTATTTAAACCAAAACCTAATTAAAACCCTAGCCAAAATAAAGAAATTTCTTCCAAAAATACCCCTGGATGAATAGTATCATTGCTACAATAACTCGTCTATAGTAACTCGTCTACAGTACTTCTTGAAACCCTAATTCAACAAAATAAAATATATGCGGGCCAACCATCCTCAAGCCCAATTATTCTCAAGTAATAAAATAAATCATTTAAATGATTTAAACAAATTGAAAGCCTTCATTAACACTTGGCCCAAACAATAACTCTAAGTCATGTCTTCCATAGCTTGTATCAAGTGGATCAAAACTGGTTCTTTTTTTTTAAAGCCCATCTTGTGTGTTGGGCCCTTGCTAGCTTCATCCCAAGTGGATTGCACCAATCTTTGCATTGCTTCTTCGATTTTCTTAACTCTTGATCTTGTAATTGGCCCATTTGGAACTTGCAAAGGATCTTTAAGACTAGGTTCATGTTGTTGCCCATCATTCCCCCTCTTCTCAAAAGGATTCGACCTCGAATCTTCACCTACATCAAAAGGAGAAAGGTCAGAAGCATTGATAGTAGCAGACACATTGTACTCATATGGAAGATCCACTTTATATGCATTGTTATTAATGTTCTCAAGAATTTGGAAAGGTCCATCTCCTCGAGGATGCAACTTAGTCCGTCTATGGGTTGGGAATATTTCTTTGAGCATGTGAACCCAAACCCAATCTCCTGGTTCAAAGATGACATGCATTCGCCCTTTATTGGCTTGGGAAGCAAACCTCTCATTCTTTTGGGAAATTTGAAGCAGTACCCTCTCATGAAGTGACTTCACTAACTCCGCCTTCTTTTGTCCATCCAAGGTCTGGGATAATGCATCAGCAACAATGTTCTCCTTAACTTGCTTGTAAGGATGACATATGGAAAGTTCTAAATGTATTCCATCTATCTAGCATACATTTTATTCAACTTACCTTGACCCTTGAGATGATTTAATGATTCATATCGGTGTGGATCACAAATTCCCTAGGCCATAGGTAGTGCTGCCAAGTCTCTAAAACACGAACAAGAGCATAAAACTCTTTGTCATAAGTGGGGTACTTTAGGGACGCCCCACTTAGCTTCTCACTGAAGAAGGCTAGAGGCCGCCTGTCCTGCATCAAAACGTCTCCAATCCCTATTCTTGAGGCATCACATTCAATCTCCAAAACTTTGTTAAAGTCAGGTAATGCTAACACAGGTGCAAAGCAACCTTTTTTTAATAGTAGTAAAAGCATTCTCTTGATCAGCCCTCCAATGAAACTCAACATTCTTTTTAATTACTTCAATGAGTGGTGTAGCAATGGTGCTAAAGTCTTTAACAAAACGTCGATAAAAGCTAGCTAAGCCATGAAAGCTTCTTATTTCAGTGATGCTCTTAGGCGTTGGCCATTCCTTGATGGCCTTGACTTTCTCTTCATCCATACCTTTTGTACTAACAACATAACCAAGAAAAATAACTTTTTTCATACAAAAGGTACATTTCTTAAAATTAGCATACAACTTTTCACATCTCAACACATCAAACACATATCTCAAATGCTCAATATGTTCATTTAAGTCCTTACTGTACACTAGGATATCATCAAAGTACACAAGCAAAAACTTGCCTATGAACGCACGTAGGACCTGGTTCATTAATCTCATGAAAGTACTAAGCGCATTTGTAAATCCAAATGGCATAACCAACCATTTATAAAGCCCATACTTTGTCTTAAAAGTAGTTTTTATTTTTTTCCATTCATCACCCTCTTTCATTCTAAATTGATGATACCACTAGTAGCACTGATACTGCACATGGACTCATGTTTTCCCTCACATACCCTTTGCTCAACAAATCCTCAACTTGCCTTTGAAGCTCCGTTGTCTCCTTTGGATTACTCCTATAGGCTGGTTGGTTTGGAATAGCAGCTCTGGGTATAAAATCAATTTGATGCTCAATGCCTCTAATGGGTGGCAACTCATTTGGCATCTCCTCTGGGAATAAATTCTCAAACTTCTGCAACAAAGAAACAACCAAACTAGGAAGAGACTGGTTAGTTTCATCAAGATTAAGATAAGGCTCTTTATAGACAAGAAAAATCATAGTGCGATCTGCTAAGAAAACTATCTTATCCTTACTCTCTTTTGCATAGAAACTACTTTTGTCTTTGCTTTTCTCTCCATAGGCTCTTTTTTTTTTTTTTTTGTTCTTGTGGCTCCACTCTTTTTTCTTTTCTCTTAGCCACCTCTCTATTTTCTCTTTCACTCTTTCTTTTTTGTGCATTTCCACTCTCACTCTTTATTTTTTGCTCAATCTCTTTTTCACACTTTCTTTTTTAATCACTTTCACTTCCACTCTTTCTTTTTTTATCACTCTGATTTTCACTCTTTCTTTTTTGAGCAACCTCACTTTTTCAATTTGAGTTGGTCCTCATGGACCTGTCTTGGAGTTAAAGGAGCAAGCTTGATTGTTTTGCCCTCCTTTACAAAGATGTACATGTTCTTGAGCCCATCATGGGTCACCCTCCTATCATACTACCACAGCCTCCCCAACCAAATATGGCCAGCATGCATAGGCACAACATCATAAAACACCTCATCCTGATACTTTCCAATTGAAAAAGTAACTAATACTTGTCTATCCACCTTAACATCCCCACAATCATTCAACCACTGCAACTTGTATGGTCTAGAGTGTTTCAAGGTAAGTAAATTCAATTTCTCAACTAAAGTAGTGCTAGTCACATTAGTACAACTCCCCACATCAATAATTATACTACACACCTTGCTTTTGATATGGAAAATGTTCTCCCTCTGTTGCTCTGCATCATCCATCTTAATGTGTGTATTGAGAGCATGTCTGACAACAAGAGACTCACCTGTCACAGCATATTCCACTCCATCATCATCACTAGCATCAACCAACTCAGCCATCTCATCACTATCATCCTCACTCTCAGTCATTACTTTCCCATTGTCACGCATAATTATCACCCGGGCTTGTTTGGACATTGAGAAGTGATGTGCCCTGAACCCAAACACTTAAAACATTTAATATCTCTATTCCTTGAAGGTTGGAATTCTACCTTGGGTTTATCCTTACTAGTTCCTTCATCTTTTCCCTTAGGGGGTTTGGTCTTTCTCTTTGCTACAGCTTGATTATTCTTATCTCACTTTGATTTCCAAGTAGTACTAGAAACCGAAGTGTACCTTGTTGTCCCCTTTCTTTTTAACTGCCTCTTTACCTTTATAGCCATGTGCACCATATCCTCTATCTCCACATAATGCTGCAATTCAACTACATTGGCTATTTCCCTATTCAAACCACTTAAAAATCTAGCCACGGTGGCCTCCCGGTCCTCCTCTACATTAGCTTGAATCATCACCACCTCCATCTCCTTATGGTAATCCTCCACACTCCTAGACCCCTATGTTGTTCCATTTCTGGTAAAGATCTCTATAGTAATGGCTAGGTATAAATCTTTGTCTCATGAGAGTTTTCAACTCTTCCCATGTCTCTGCAGGCCTCTCATAATTCCTCCTCCTATTGGTCATTAATTGATCCCACCCAAGGTTCCTATCTACTCCATCTCGACCCTCTAGCTTTCTCCTAAGTTCTCTTTCATGCCTAACTCCTCTATGTCTACCCAATTCAACTTCAGATGTTAGGTCTTTCTCACCCTCACCATACTCTCCATTCTCATACCTATTTCAACACTAGGCTCACGTTGCCTCCTATCTCTCTTATCCTGTAGATTTCTAATTACCGCTTCTTAATGATCCATCCTATCTCTCACTTCACCCAACACCAAGTTCAACCGCTCAAACTATTGTTACATGGCTTGCAATACAAAGGATGAGTTATCTACCATCCCCTTTGGTCATGAGTCACTCCTATGAGACATCGTAATATGCTGCACAAAAAGAATGTTAGTGGAAAACCTCACACACTCCCTTACCTATTTACACCCGAATAATGGCACTCCACCCCTGTTTTATTCTTAATTGGCTTTTTCCCGATAATAGTCTCATACTCTCTTGCCTTTTACCTAATAGTTTTTCCCTTCAAGTTCTTTAAGAACTAGTTGAACAAAAATAAGATAATACAACCTTGTTTTATTCCAACTAGTAATTAGGTTTAAGAAACAAGAACAAGAAACAAGGAATGAATAAAATGACACGAGACTCAAGAAATTATCTGAGGGAAAGAATAATTATAAAACAAGATACCAACTATAATAATGTATTTAGTCCCTTTGAAGATAAGGTTCAATCAACAAATTTCTTTATTTCTCTTTTACAAATTTTTTCTTTTTCGATTTTTTTTTCTTTTCCTTTGTTTTATTTTATTTTATTTTCCTTTATTTTATTTTCTCTTCTTTTTCTAATTCAATTACAAACATCAATATTCAATTGTGAAAATCAAACAATTGAATTCAAACACTCAAGAATTGACAATAAAATAGAAGAGAATCAATGGAACAACATTCCAAGCAATTCACAAACTTAGAGATGCAAGAAACCCTAGAATTTGGAAACCCTAGGTAATGCAAATTTCAGCTAAACCAAAAACCCTAAGAATATTGGTAACCTACTTTTTGTTTTTTGCAACCCTAGAACATTGAAACCTAGAATTAAATTTAAAGATGCAAGAATTAAAAGATAGAATCATACCGGATTGGAAACCAAGCTCTAAATACCAAATTATATGAACCCATGGGAATGGAATCTCTTGAATCCACAATCAATTTGTAAACTCACCCAAGAAAGTCAAAATCAAGCCAATTGAAAATTTAGGATAGGTTTGGGGGGTGAGATGAGAATTTTGTATTTTATTTTAAAGTTTAAAATATTATTTTTTAGTTTTGAGATTTGAAAAAGTTAAATTGGGATTTGAAAAAATTGTATTGGAATTTGAAAAAGTTGAATTGTTTATTATATTTTATATGAAGATTTGAAAAAGTTGAAATGATGAGATGAGATGAGAATTTTGTGTGAGATAAAACTTCCAAACCTATCCTTAGACCCATTGAGGAACTCATTTCAAAAACCTAAATTATATGAAAATCTAGACCCGTTGAAGAACCTGTCTCAAGAACCTAAATTATAAGGAATAACGCCACAAAGGTTGTGATTTACCTTTAATAAATTCAAAAGTTCATTCAAGAACAAGAGGAGATAAATTCAACTCACAATGAATAAATTCATCAAATTTCATAAATTGATTAAAATGAGGCTACAAAGAGTATTTAAACCAAAACCTAATTAAGACCCTAGTTAAAATAAAGCCATTTTTTCCAAAAAATACTCCTGAGTGAATAGTGTTACAGCTATAGTAACTCGTCTACAGTACTTCTTGAAACCTTAGTTCAACAAAATAAAACATATGTGGGCCAACCATCCTCAAGCTCAATTATTCTAAACTAATAAATAAATCATTTAAATGATTTAAACAAATTGAAAGCCTTCATGAACAATAGGCCCAAACAATAACTCTAAATCATGTCTTCCACAGCTTGTATCAAGTGAGTCAAAACTGGTTGTTCTTCTTTAAAACCCATCTTGTGTGTTGGGCTCTTGCTAGCTTCATCCCAACTGGATTGTACCAATCCTTGCATTGCTTCCTTGATCTTCTTAGCTCTTGATCTTGTAATTAGCCCATCTGGAACTTGCAAAAGATCTTTAAAACTAGGTCCATGTTGGTGCCCATCAAGAGAACTACCAAGGTTACCCCCTTTTAGGGAAATTGAGTGTTTGATTGAGAAACAGTAGTAAAAGAATTTCCGAAGGTCTTTAGAGAACTACTAGGGTTACCCCTTTTTTGGAAATTGAGTTTTTGATTGAGAGCGGTTCTGGTATACAAGGCACCTTACAGGATGGCCCAAACAGAGTTAAAGGAGTTAAAGAGTCAACTGCAAGAGCTGTTGATGAAAGGATTTATCAGGCCAAGCATATCACCTTGGGGAGTGCCGGTACTATTCGTTAAAAAGTGAGATGGGTCCCTTAGTATGTGCATTGACTTTTGAGAACCACATAAGGTGACTATAAAGAATAGATACCCATTGCAAAGGATAAACGATTTGTTTGACCAATTGCAAGGAGATCCAGTATTTTCTAAGATTGATCTTAGGTCGGGTTATCACCAATTGATGATTAGGGAATGCGGCATACCAAAGACAACCTTTTGAACTAGGTATGGCCATTAATGCCCTTTGGATTAGCCAATGCCTTGATAGCTTTTATGGACATCAACAATAGAATGTTTCAACCATTTTCGGACTTGTTTCCCACCTTCATGTCTACTACATCCTAGTGTATTTCAAATGTGCCGAAGATCATGAGAGTTACTTAAGGTTAGTGTTGGGAATGCTCAAGGACCATTAGTTGTTTGCCAAACTCAACAAGTATGAATTCTGGCTAGAGTAAGTGAAGTTCCTCGGTCACGTGATATTCAAGGAAGGAGTCACGGTCGAGCTACTTAAGATTGAGACTGTGGTAGAATGGCAGTGACCAACAACTATGCAAGAGGAAAAGAGTTTCTTGGGCTTGGCTTGTTACTACTGGAGGTTTGTGGAAGGATTCTCTAGATTGTTGAATCCTCTCACAACGTTAACCAGGAAGAATTTTAAATTTGCATGGATTGAAAAGTGTGAGTGGAGTTTTGAGAAACTGAAGAGGAGGTGAAATACAACCCTCGTTTCAGCTTTACCCAAGCCTCCCAAGCCATTTGTGGTATTTAGTGACGCATCAAGTATGGTCTAGGATGCATCCTAATATGGAAAGACAAGGTGGTAGCTTAGGCGTCCAAAGAGTTGAAAGACCATGAAAAGAACTACCCCACTGATGACATGGAGTTGGCAACGATAGTGTTTGCCTTAACGATTTGGCAGTATTACCTATATGGTGAAGAATGCGAGGTGTATACCGATAACAAGAGTATGAAACATGTCTTCACCCATAAAAGTCTTAACATTAGGTAATGAAGGTGGTTGGAGGTTATTAATGACTATTAATGTGAAATTAAGTATTAGTGATTGGGTGTACCTCGAGGTATCACCTATGAAAGGTGTTAAGAGATTCAAACTGAAGGGAGAGTTAAGCCTAACGTACATTGGACCGTAACAAGTAATGGCGAACGTTGGCCCAGTAGCCTACCAAGTGGCGTTACCCATGGAATATGAAGGGATTCACAATGTGTTTCATGTTTTCTAGTTTAGGAAAAGTTTTGAGAACCAGCAACCTTGAGTAATTGAATCAAATCTAATTTCATTGCAACCAAATCTCACTTATGAGGAAAACTTGGTATGAGTTGTAGATTGGAAGGAGTAGATTACGATCTAAAATCATACCATTGGTAAAAGTGTAGTGGGGAGATGCGGGAAACAAAGAGCTCACTTGGGAAAGTGAATGGGTCATGCGAGAGTAGTTTCCTTATTTATTTGATCCTCAATGATGAGCTACAATGAACGCTGTGAGGGTAATTTAGAAAATTTCAAGGTGAAAACATGTCTATAAATATGTTTTCAACCTACTCTCTTCAAGCACACCACCAAGTACTCTAAAAAATGTAGTCATGGTGTGAGAGGAGAAAACTGCATGAAGGGTAGCAATGCCACCCGAAATAATGAATCGATTCTTAGAGGAACATCATGAGAGGGAGAGATTGGAGGGAGAACGATGAAGAGTGGAGGAGGAGCATTGCCGAGACAAAGGAACTTCTCAGAGGACTAGAGCCCTAATATTGGAGATGTTGCACCATGACAACACCATTGTGCTACAACATGATGAGAAGAGGACCATTTCAGGACGCTACGAGCAAGATGAGGACAAGGGTGAGGACTCCCAAAAATCCTACGATGTCGAACGTAGGAAATGATCTTGAACTCGAGGGAACAGAACCAACGGGTAGCCTAGACGGAGCAAGCGAAGAAGACTTGAAAAGTCATCTCATGTCCCTCTTATAGATGGTGAAGGTCAGTCTGCAGATCCAGGTGAGGGTGAGTCCAATCTAAGGATGGAGACAACTGGAGGCATTGACGGATCTCCAGTCTGAGATCCCCTCCCTTCGGATTGAACAAGGGAGAACCCTTACCAAATTTTGAGGATGAAATCTATTGTAAGGAATGGAGGATGTGAGGGCTTTGGCAACGTAAGGGACAGACCACCGATGCAATTGAATGGAAAGAAAGATGATGAACACTCTATTGGTTGGTGAGGAAAATGGATGCGGTTACTACAAACTGCAACTAGTCGAACATGTGGATGTGCAAGCACCTTCTGGATAGCCTGGTAGATATGCTCCTGAGCAAGGTGGAGATGAGTGTCTTGGCCCATGGTAGGTGAGCTAGAAAATTCACCCGCCATACAGGCGAGAACAATGAGCTGAAGAGGCTACTAGCTCTGATGAAACAAAAGCTAACCGCCCAAAGCAAGCAAAGGTTACCTTCCTAAGGTAAGCAATGGTCAAGGACATACTGGAGCATATATGGGAGCTTTTCCAAATCAACATGGAAGATTCTTAGAAGCATGACAGTGTCGTACGTAGAAGCCCACACTCCACCTAAAGGGTCACATCTAGAGTGGCTCTAATTGAGGATTACGATTTTGGAAGTCATATTATCTTAATTTAAAGGTATGGCTCGACTCCACCTGGAAGACCCTCATTCAAGGAAGGACATAGGAGTTGGTAGGCTGTAGGGAAGTGCAAATTATCCATTTGTTGTCTATCTTTGTCATCCTACAGTGTGACAGTCACACAAACTCTTATTCAAGCATACTTGGAGTCAAGAGTATGTCAGGAAGACGTTTGACAATCCCATCCTATCAAAGGGATTTGGACATGGGACAAAATATCACTTTTAAAGTCTTAGGCACATAATACCTCATGGAGCCAAAATATTTAGAGGGAGCAAGGAATGAGGAACACAACTGAGTAGCGAGAGACTGACATTATGATGTAGGTTAGCTTCTAAGAAAAGACTTAGAAATGTGGGGTGAATGTAGTATGTAAGAGGCATTTGCATTTTCTATAACATTTCCCTTTCTAAACATGAATAAATCTATTTTGAATCATTATATTTATCTAATGTTCAGTTTCATTTTCTAAGACTTTGAATGTGTTTGCTGATTTTCATTGATTTATGATCTTGGTGTAATATCCATATATCTATGTCAGTATTGTGTACCATACGTTAATAATCATGGGACGGGACAGAGTTCCCTTAACCATTCCTGCTAGATGTTGCCACGAGCTTAAAACAGGTAGAAGGATTCCCCATGAATGATTGGGATGATGTGGTATCATGTTGGCCTCACCTGACAGTCGGGATGTAGAATCTCCCAATGTATCACATGTTGATGTCTTCAAGTTGGGTGGTTGGGTAGATGTTTTTCCAATGCAACATGTCATCTCTATGTGAAGGGTGTTCCTCGCCTAAGTAATACTTATGCTTTAAATTACAATGCATAAGAGGGTTACTCCTTCAAGGGTGATTTCTCACCATGTTGCAGACCCATGTGTTTATGCCTTAGAGGATGATTCCTCACCAAAGCATACATACATGTCTTTAATCACTATTTACATGAATTGTTCATTGCTCTTCAAGAGCATATCTCTCATTAGCAGCTTTTGTCGTGGCTATCTAACCTATCCATGGTTTCACTCTCGGAACTATAGCCTTTGATGTAGAATTAGAACCATGAGTGATGCTAGAGGAAGAAGAGTCGATCCTACTCGAATCCCTAAGATGGAGGCCTGTCTCTGTCATAGGAACCATGCATCATTTTGAGTTGTACTTGCCTTGTTAGAAAGAGGCAACCAACTGTGTTCGGTCTCTTGCCCATTAGGCGATGAACATACAACTTTATTTGTATATAACTCTATGTTAATCTTTGTGTGAAATGACAACGTATTTCTTAAATGTGTTTCAGACTTCTGGTACTACAAGATCTACTTTACTGACTAAATCTCTATTTTCCATTGCAATCTTATACTTGTATTCCACACGTGCACTTCCTTCTAGATAAGGCACGCCTAACCCGATTAAATCCTGGGTGTTGACCGCTTGGCTAGAAACCTTGGCACCACGGAGCCTCACTAGTACCTTTTCATGAGGGACGAGCCACCACAAAGGGACGGAACATCATTGGAGTTGAGTGAAAATAAAGATGAAGAACACTCCATTGGTTTGGTTAAGAGAATAGTTGCGAGTGCTGCAAAGTGCAGCTAGTTGAACATGTGGGTGAGTAAAAACCGTATAGAATGCCTAGTAGACATATCCTAGAGTGAGGTGGAGATGAGCGTTTCGCCTTATGGTTGGGGTGGGCAAAAATTCTTAAAGCTCCGACAACAACCGACACCCACTTTGATTTCAACTCTGACTTTCAAACTTTGAACTCCGACTAAGCAAAAATTTTGGAGCAAATTTCCCACTCACGTTTGTATCATTAAATAAACTTTGTCGATAATTTTGGTTTTAGGCAGAACCAAAATTGCAGTGAACTGGGCAAGGACATGGTTAGGGATTGATTAGGTTTGGCAATTGGACATCTCGCTCTCAGTAGCCAATACCCCTACTAATTAGGATTTTGGATTTGATTTTGATTATTATTATTATTATATGTGGGATGAACTCTCGGAAGCATGTCCTATCCCTTAAGCTTCAGCTTCAGGGGGATAGTACAAAACCTGATGTTGCCCTAATCAATCATGTCAGGATATAACAACATCGATTCAACGGGCGACAGGCAACAGTAAAACAAATAAATGAACTATTTATATATATATATATATATATATATATATATTAGTAATACCCAGAGAAATTTGAAGAATGAAAGAAAAAGAAATGGTAAGGAGGAGGTTTTGAGCTTTATCTTTACGTTCAGAAATTGTATTGATGGAGGAAATAGAAAAAAGGGTTTGATTTTTTTTTTTTTTTGGGTTCCAATGAATCGATACTTCAAGCGTCACACCAAATCCATAAGGGCTTAGGAAGAACAACAATCTAACACTAACATTTTTACGCCTCTCCTCTCCTACTCTCCATCGCGTTGGGCCTCGGCCATGGCCATTGTTCAACGGCGTCACAAATGCAGCCAAGCCAACTCCTTTGCGAACCAGATTGAGCCATCTCCTTTGTAAAACCAGATTGAGCCAACTCTATCATGAACTAGGCCAATCGAGCCATCTCTTTCTCCTTCTGTGGCTTCAACTTTTTGACTCCGACTCCAGAAACTCTGATAAGGGAAAAAATTAGCTCCAATTCGGAGTCGGAGTCGGAGCTCAACTTGGCCTCCGAGTTTGGTTAGATTCAAAGGTCGAAGTTGGGCATTCTGACTTTGTTGGAGCCCAGTCCTAACTTATGGTAGAAAAGCTGCCTATTGTCAAGGTGAGAACAAGGAGCTAAAGAGGCTAGTGGCTCTGATGAGACAAGAGTTACCAGCCTAAGGTGAGCAACAGTCAATGACAGATTAGGGCAAATATGGGAGCTTTTTGGAACAGCACGGAAAAGGCTCAAAATAGTGGCAGTGTTGTACGCCGAAGCCTACACTGCACCTGAAGGGTCACATCTGGAGTGGGTCTACAGAAGAGGTTATGATTCAACAAGCCATATCATCTAAACCTAGAGGTATGGTCCACAACCACGTGGAAGTCCCTCATTCAAGGAAAGACTGAGGAGTTGGTAGGACTTAAGGAGTTGCAGATCATGCCCTGGCCATCTATCTCTGTCATCGTGCAATATTACAGTTGTGGTTGAAGGACTCCTATCCAAGTATACCTGGAGTCTGAAATATGTCAGAAGGACGTCTAACAGTTCTGCCCTATATAAGGGATTTCGACATGGGACAAAATTTCACTTTTGAGATCTCAAACACCCAAGATCTTGTGGAGCCAAACTCTTCAGAGGAAGCAATGAAAGAGTGACGTAGCGAAATAGCAAGCCTGATGCTGAGAGGTAGGTTAGCTTCTAAAATAGTACTGGAGAATGTGGGATGAATGTTGTATGCAAGATACATATGCATATTCTGTATCCTTCCCCTTTCTAATCATGAATAAATCTGGTTTTTATCATTATGTTTATCTTATACTTATACCATACTTTTTGAGACTTTAAATGTGTTTACTATTTTCACCAATTTATGATCTCGGTGTGAGAAACCATTATCTCTTAGAAACGGAGAAGAAGAGAGAAACATGTGTCAATCATCATGGACGGGACAGAGTTCGTTGAACCATTCGCATGAGACGCTGTCACAAGCTTCACTCATGAAGATGAATGCCTTGTGGTGGATAGGGTGGAGCACTAGAGTAGTATCATTTTTGGCCTCAGCTGATAGTCAAGATGTAGAATCCCTTGGCGCATCACATGTTTGTGTTGTTGAGTTGGTTGGCTTGGTAGACATTTCTCTGGTACAACATGTTGTCTCTATGTGAGAGTTGACTTGTGTTTGGGTATAGGTGAGATAACTTGCACCGAGTTTGTTGGATAGAAGGGATTTCTTCGATTTTGACGGTGGAATGGCTCATATCCATCACGTGACATATGTTTGTGTGATGAATATCTTTGTGACGAGCCTCTGTGTGATGATGATTGTACCTTTGGAATCAATATGATTCTAAAGATTTTACTTACTGGAGCGGAGGGTGATTCCTCACCTAAATAGTACCGATGCTTTAAAAATATATTGCGTAGAGGGTAATTCCTCGCCATGCTTATATAATATGTTTCACTAAGAGGGTGATTCCTTACCATGTTTATAGATTTGGCATGTTTAAAATACAAGCCTCTTATTGCTCTTGATGCAGAACAACTGAATGATGATTGTAAGTTTATTCAAGAGCCTTTGATTTCGTTTCCGATACTAGGCTTCATATGAGGTTAAGGAAAACATTCTGAGTCATGTTCTAGTGAGTTTATGTAGTTTGAAGTTCTTAGTTAGAGTTTTGTACTTTTTCACAACTTCATTGTTATGTTGAACATATGTTGTTTTCCTTTTTAGGATGAATTCAAATTCAATTTTGGTGTAAAGAGGATATTCGAAATGTGAGTTTGTTGATGTGTTCATTGTTTCAATGTCACAAGGGTAGCTACTATGAACACTAATACATTTGAGACAATAGAGGAGGCGATGCAAAGACTTTTCCAATAATTGAAGATAAACAACTTGGAATAAGTGTTGCAAACTTTTCTCAAGCCCTAAGTATCAAGTAATTATATTTTTTAGACACTTAAAAGCATTTAAAATATTTAATTAATTCATCTAATCTATATCTTTTTATTATTTTTCCATGCAACACTTGAGTTCTATCAATGCACAAAATAGATCAAATTATTTTTCCAACTGAAACCCTAAATGAAACCTCATCTATACCCCAACTTGAAGCCCATCTATTAGGCCCAGTGAAAACAACCACAGAACCAAGCTTCTTAAGGAAGTTTCTTCCTCCTACAAAGGCCATGCTAGGGTTGACATTCCACTGATGGCTAGCCTAAAAATGTGGCTTGATGGTAAGTCAAAAAGGCTACAAGCCACCACCCAGGAATTCAGCTTTGCAACAGAAAACCATGGGCTGTGTAGCCCATAGTTTTACCATCTTTTTGCCTGCCAACCTCCCATCAAAGTGCCTTAACTTAGCCACTAATCCAGCCCCTCATATACTCCCACACGTCATCTTCATTTACTCCCCCACTTATGCAAGTTTCTCCAACTTTCATAAAGAGAAACTGAGAGAGTGCAAGATAGAAAAAACTGGGCAGTTTTAGTTTAAGCCTTCTAGCCCTTTTTAAGTCAATTTCTATGACTTAATCTTCATGTATTTTATTCCATTTTGAGTCAAATTTATGTGGGTATTAGGGGTGCTACCTTCTCACCTGCCGCCCTCGCATGGGCAAGGGGTGGAGTTTTTCTCTCGGCACATGTCCCTACACACTGGGGGCGGGGTGCCTCGTCTGAATGCTCCATCGGTCCCCCCCCCCCACCCCGGAGCCTAGTCCAAATGGGCCCTAGAGCCATTAGGCTTAGAACATGTTTATGGGCCTAAAATGGCCTAGAAACACCTATATTGGGCCAAAACTGGCCCAGAACCTGTTTCGGCAAAGAAATTAACTAAAAAAACTTGGTGGAGTAAAAAATAAAAATAAAAATAAAAAATTAATTTACAATAAAAAAAATTATATACTACTAACTTGCAACTAATAATCATAACCAAGCTATTACAATAATACAAATTAAGCTAAAACTATTACAAAATTACAAACTCATCTAAAAAATATTACAAATTGTCACACAATTTAAACAAATAATGATACCACAATTAAGGCAAGAATATCATTTCAATTTTCGAATTGACTTTGAAATTGGAATTTGGGGTAGGGATGAGACTTACTGTTAAGTCCCACATTGTTTAAGAATGCTATTGTATTGTCTTGACCTCTTATATAAAGGTTGGCTTAGGAGGTCAAACCAATTCGAAATACAACTCTAATGAATTTATATTTTTTGAATAAAATTTCTAATTATATTATATTATAATTTGGGTCTAAAAAAATTTTAGACAAAAAAAAAAAAAATATATATATATATATATATAGACCCAGTGAATCACTGGGTTGAGTGGGGGGCGGGGCGAGGTTGAAAACACTTCCCCCTGCATGGTGCTGGGTGGGGGGGTGCCCCCGCCCCACACCATGCTGGTAGCACCCCTAATTTGGAGTGGTCATTGTGATGGAAAAGTTAATGAGTTGTGTTGTGAGACTATGAGATTAGAAAACCTTAAACATTAATAGGAAAATAAATTAGAATTACAAACAAGAAACAAAAATAAAAAATACAAACATATATTGGAAATGTAAAAATTAGAAATATTAAAAGTACTAACCAAGATGAGAAATGGATCATGGGGTCATTGGGATTAGGATTGAGCATTGATAGTGAAGATATAAAAGCTAAAGAAAATACAAAAAATAATTAGAATTACTGAAAATTATATGAAGACAGAATAATTAAGAGACAAATTATACAAACCAATGTTAATGGTGGGTCCAATACACACGAAATCATATTGCAATGAATATAGACAAATTACTGAATATTATATGAAGACAGAATAATTAAGAGACAAATTGTACAAACCAATGTTAATGGTGGGTCCAATACACATGAAATCATATTGCAATGAATATAGACATCGTCTCATGTAGTATCGTTACAACAATTAAATTTGAAATTAATAATGGCTAAATGAATACAAATAAATTAAAATAGCAAAATAAAATCAAAGATTACCAGATTTAGGCTAATCACCACCCTCCTCCTCGTCAGCCTTCTCAAAGTTAAGAACATCTGAAACATGAATGGAGGTCTCTTTGATCCAATTCTGTGTGCAAATCAATGCCTCCATAGTGGTAGGCAACAATGAACTCGAGAATGGATACAATAAGGATGGATCAAGACTGACTTTGAGGCTACTGTGCTAATAGGGATGGCAAAAATATTGCGGGCTATCTCTCTAAGGATGGGATACTTCATGGCATTGGTCTTGCACCGAGATAATATATCAAAGCTTCATGTAAATGGGTGAAGATCCGCTATCAAGTATTTGCTAATCTTGACGGACTAGGGGGTTCTGCTCCAATCACACAAGTCATCAAATTCTTTTTTCAACTTACATATTTGCTAATAGAAATCATTGGATGTAGGGTACAAAGAACTAGATAGCCTCGTGTGACCTCATAGAAAACCCTCGAAAAGTCTACAAAAGTAGCAAAAACCTCCCAATCATCATCAGAAGGCTTGCTTAATTCCCCGTGATCATCAAAATATTTGACATTGAATGTCTTCATCACCCAGTGACTCAAAGGCCGACTTATATTCTTGGGCTGTCTCCGACATCAAGAAAGTTGAGTTCCATCTTATAGAAACATCTTGACAAAGGCCCCTTTTGAATGTTATATCCGCAACCCTTACAGCAACCTTGAATTTCTCCAATCTAGACGGTGAAAACCTCACAAATCTCACAACAGTTCTAACCTGTGCAACCAAGTCATCAAAATCTTTCAAACTATCACTGACAATTAGATTTAGAATATGTACAACACATCTCACATGCAAACAATCACCACCCAAAATTGTGTTATTTGCCTTTCCAAGATAGGTCTTAATATGCCCCAATACAACATCGTTAGACAAGACATTGTCAACTGTAACTGTCAAAACCCCTTCCAACCCCCACTCCTTTATTGCAGACTCCAAGGACTTTCCAAACGTCAAACCCTTGTGATTGAAATTTTTAAATTTTTTTTCATTTTAATTTTCAATCACAATCAATAAAATGCAAAGTCAAAGATATATAATTAAAATTTTGGACGGATGTCCATGTATCGGTGGTGGGGCAAACTTTTTGACCCACCAATTGGCCCCTCAACAAAACTTTTTCTGTTTTGTAATGTTTTTATATCCTTCACCACTATGTGGTGAGAAGGAATGTTAAACCTAGGTTCCAAATACATAGAATATGCATGTAGCCCTTTCCCCTCCACAAACTGAAACAGTAGCTCGTCCATGATGACCATACGAAATAGGTGTCTCCAACACTCCTCTGGATCATACTTAGTGTACCCTTTCAACATTGCAGCCCCACTACTCCCATCCGCCACTTTTTAAGGCTAATCTCTAGTCTGATTGACTATTCTCTTGTAAAGATTTTAATATTAGACTCTTTTTTCATTGTTATTCTAAGTGGGCCTTTAATTGGAATGTACCATGTTTCCTATTGTGATATCCATACACTTTACCACAATGGTTAAACTTAGTTTGGGATTATTAGGGTCACTGCCCTCTAATTTGGTGCAGTGAGTCCAAACTATTGAAACAAGTTTCTTGCTTTGTATGGGCAAGGAGCAATGGTAGGGCCCGCAGGCGTAGGGTTAGTGGTAGGTGTAGGGGTAGGGTTAGATGTTAGGGTATGGGTAGGAGAGCTAGCAGAAACTCTGACTAAGTATCCATTCCCTAAAACTCACAAAAATTGAAATGAAGCAAAGATCACAGCAACAATTAAAACCATGCAAAAATCACCCAAAACAGAATAGGGTTTCAGATAGATACCCTAAGACAGAATAGGGTTTCAATATTGAAACCCCAAAACAGAATGGGGTTTCGATATTAAAACCCCAAAACATAATGGGATTTAGATATCGAAACCCAAAAACAGAATGGGGTTTCAGATGGAATGGAAACCCCAAATTAATTTAGGGGTTTCAATACCCCTAACTTAGTTTAGGAAACCCCTTAATTTAGGGTTTCAAATTAAAACCCTAAATTAATTTAAGGGTTTCAATATTGAAACCCCTAACATAGTTAAGGGTTTCAAATTGAACCCTAAACTAATTTTGGGTTTCAAATCTGAAACCCTAAATTCACAATTTCATATGCACAATTGTTTTTTACACACATCAATCAACAAACAAACCAATCTTCACACTCCACAGCACACAATTCATAATTTCATCCTCCAACTCCTTAATTTAATCTCATCCTCCATACAAAAATCAAAAAAAGAAATTAAAAAAAAAGAAGTCGATTTCAGTCTGAGAAACTTACCTTCGGTGACAGACTAGGCATGTGACAAAGATGGCAACAGATGACAATGGTGACGTGCAATGGACAACGATGGTGAGAGAGAGGCTAGGGTCTCAGAGAGATGAGAGAGGGAGATCAAATGAAGATAATTGAGGCCTAAGGGTGGGAGGGATTCACAGGGGGTAATTTACATCACTAATCAAAATGACTCCATTTTGTATATCCCAAAACAACGTCATTTTTATATATGGGAGGATTTTTTTTATATAATATATATATATATATATATATATATGTATATATATGGGATACAGGGTTGGGGTGGGGCAGTGGGGTGGGGGGGTCCGTTGGCCACCCCTAGTGGGTATATGTTGGAAACTGTTGATGAAATTTTGATTGGTAAAAGTTTGGTTTGATGATACAAAGGTATAAGTGGTGACAACTTTGGATTCATAACATGTTAATATTTTTATAAAAGAGTTTTCCATGATTTTGAAATGGTAGAAACTGGATGACTCAATCTATCACATGCCACAAATGCCATGTCATCTATCACATGCTTATCTATCATAAGTCATGAATGCCATGTCATCTGTTACATGCCACGAATGCCACGTCTTCATTTATGTTACATGGTTATTTGTTACCTGCCATGAATGCCATGTCACAAGCATTAGTATATCATGAAATATTTCTAAATCATGCACGAGTCTTTTGTATTTATCATGACCCTAAGTGCATAAGAATCTGTCATGAAATATTACGAGTCAAGCATAAAACATTTATTAAGTTAAATTGTATTACGGTTAAGAAGATACAATTTGTCGGGTACTACAGTGAAGGCACATGAGCTGCTGGGTACTATGGTGAAGGGAGTACATCTAACGTAATATAAAGGATACTCAGTGGGAAGGTGTGCGAGCTACCTAAGTATTCCTATTCTCAGTCAGAATGCACGAATTCATTTTACAAGAGCAAGCATGCCATGTTCATGTTAAGTCAAGTTATTTCCAGTCATGTTTCGTTCATGTCAAGTCATGCCAAGTTTATTCAAGTCATGTTATGTCCATGTGCACGTTATTTTCAAGTTAAGTACATGTAATGTTATTTTCCATGTCATGTCACGCATGTTCAAGTTCATGTCATGATGTATACATATCATTTTACTATTATGCATGCATATGTATATTGTTGGTAGCTTAGTAGCTTACTTGCTGAGATTTGTAATCAAATCTCACTTGATAGTCTAAACTACTATTTTGCCCTAGAATGATAGGATCTATGCTAGGGCTTGATGGAGCACCGTGTCCCAAATTGGATGATGTCGAGTAGATTGGGGACAAGCCTCAAAGAATTTATGGGCACGATACTTCAGTTTTGAATGTAGTTTTGGCATTGATAACCGAGTTGTGTGAGTGGCTTGACATATAGACAATATATCTATTAGTCTATAACTAAGGAGTTCTAACTCCAATACAATGTCTATTTAGTTTGAAGACTAGTTGAAACTATGTTATGACTTATGAGATGTGAATTTATGAAGTATTATTATATTTTGGGATTAGTATTCTTGTATATTGTGTATTATTCAAAGAAAAAAATTACCAATTGCGATTATTGCATATTGTTATATGCATGCTAGGTTCATTACTTCTTTAACTGTAATGAACGGGGGTATATGACCTTATATTACATGTCCCGATGCTTCAAGTTTCATCAAATCTTAAGTGGGGGTTGCGGGCATCACAATCTCCCTGTGGTCTTAAGATGTTTATCTAGGTCCTTAGAACCAAGTTTGGCTATGTGAGAGGACTGAGACGTTATTTCAAGCATGTTGGTTCTAATTCCATGGCATCGGGTTCTAAAGTAAAGAACCTTACTAGAGGCTTAGATGTTGCGCAAGAGATCGACTAAATGAAGGCAAGACAACAAGACTTGGAGGATCTATTGTCTCGGTTATCTGAGATGGAGATCATGTGTTTAGAGGAGCAAAAAAAGGAGCAAGAGGAAATCATGTGTCTCAAAGTGTAAGAAACAATCTTGAGAGGGATGGTGCAAATGAAACGCGTACGTCGCTGCAGCAAGATTGCATTGCTCGAAAGAAGAAATTATCTTTGATCTACCTATTTCATTACCTAAATTTTGGAAATAGTTCTCATTATCATCCATATGTTCATGACATAGTTTGGGGACAATTTGGACTATATAATGTATCTTTTTTGTATTCGTTAATTCATATGAAATATACATTTTAGCGTAATCGAAATACGATTGAACGTAAACATTACGTTTCATCCATTTGAGTTTACGTTCCAACAAAAATACACTACAACGTGCCACCAAAATTGTTCAAATAGATACAAATTTGAATGTACATAATTGTCATTTGAGCATGTGGCGCAATATATGCAGATGTGATTATTGATACAATTTCCAGCGATGCCTACAACACTCTCAACCAACATGCAACCAGAATAAGAATCTCGGGAAACCTAGTGGGGGATGCCTCTAGTGATTAAGTTAGAGAGGAATTAACTTCTCTCAGGAAAGAATGAATAATTAGCAATTGTCTCTAGGACACACCTGGTAGACTATTTATAGGGATTGACGTGTTCCACTATAGCATGACCCCTTCAGGGGCACGATTCTTGGTGCTCAGTATTACCTTCCTAAGCACGATTATGCTATTGATAGCGTCCTTTCATCGTGGGTATCTCGCTCAAACTTATCCTTTAGATCCTGATCTTAGAGGGATACGGCTGGTTGAGTTTCCATTTTGAGCGTGACGTCTTCCTGGGCTTTTATCTCTTGGCCCGTACGGTGCTTCTTGTGCAGTTTGTTTTTTCCTTTAGTTGCCTTCTCTGTCACTTGAATCCCTCTTGACCTCATCATTGTCTGCTAGCTAGCCATTTCTAGTTGATGATAAATATATATATGTGGCCAACAATAATTGTACTTATGTTCGAATGCAAAACACCATTAGCATTCTAACGTTAATTACCAATTAATGTTACTTGCATTCGAGCGTGTTTTGGATCTATGACGTTGTTTGCACTAACATAATTGAATGTAACAATTATATGTTTTGAAACATAAATCTTTCATAAAGTATGACGTTATCATTTGAACATTTATTTGGGGATGAAAATCAACCATCACAAAACATTCAACCAAGCGTCGGGTGTCAAACAGTCAAAAAAGATATATTTTATGATGGTCTACAATAATCCGTCACAAAAACTAATTGGTTGCACGGTTACTATGTTGGCTAAGTGGCGGATTTTTGTCCTGTCATAAAAAAACATTGTGACGAATTTTCTTTTTCTATGATGGTTTTGTCATTCAAGTTATACATGCATCAATAAAACCTTTCGATCTCCAATGCAATGCCAGCCTAAAAAGTAGTAATAGGGAGATGTATCCGGTCACATTAATGGATCTCAGAATAGCTTAATTAATTAGTTCCTTGTATCTACATGACAAGCAGCATAATTTCTGAAGAGGGATAAAAATAAGTCCGGAACCATACATGACATCTAGAAAGTGGCCAACCAAACAATAATGGGATAGAAGCGAGAAACTATATATAAAACTTAAGAGTTGTCCTATATATATGTGTTTGCACAAGTTACCAGGAGTCAAAAGAAGTATTTTCATGAACAAGGCATGAGGAGACATAATCAAATGGAAACCTGCTGAGTTTTCAAACAAACTAGCCAGGTGGACAAGATCAGGAGTAATGGTTTAAATATTGATTATTAATCAAATGCAGCTAAGCTAGCATGCAAATTAAGCTCTCATCGTGCTTGTAAATACTCCCAGCTGCAGGAACCAGAAAGTGGGGTCTGAACATGCAATTATCTAATACTCTCTCTCTGTCTCTCTACCCCATAAATATGTAGTACTAAAATATGGGTTGGACACAGAGATATAGGATCATGCGCAAAAGAACCGCACGCGCACTGAGTAACTGCCTTTCCCTGTCTCTAATCCGAGTCCCGCCGCAGAGGCTCTCTCTTTCTCTCTCCCGGGTTTCCCTTCTACTGGATCATATTCAAATGCAAGGTTGATGAGTCGGGAATGTTCTTTTATGTATTTGTATAATGTAATATTATATCTATAGTTTAAGAGTACAGAGTACTCTCTTCTCGATGCTTTTTGTCTTTCACTCTCCACTACTACTTCTTGGATCTCCCATTAAGTCTATCTCCCTTTTGATCAATTCCCTTTCTGTCATTGATTTACTATTTTCTATTCCTTAATTTTCTTTTTTCTTATTCTTGAAGCAACACTCTTTGCCACAGCTTCATTAAAACCAGCATGTTCCACAGTCAGCCATGACTGATATTAGGCTCCAACATGCATATATATGATCCCACGTGTCAATTATGGGACCCACCTCCTACAAGAGTCTTTTCCCTCTCTTTTTTTTTTTTTTAAGAAACAGTACTTCCATTAATAAAAGGAGATTGTAGACATTTATCAAGCTAAAGAATTTGAAAAAAAAAGTCTAGAATACAATTCCATCATATAGCGATATCATCAACGTTCAAGGAAAGTAAATTAATCCCTTTCCCATCTTACTTTGTAGGGTTGGTTAGAAGGTTTTGGGGCTGTACGTATAGCCTAGCTAGTTTGGCCTTTAAGGATGTGCTTGGTCTCTCAACAGGCAAGCAATTAGCATCTCATCCCCACAGTGTCTTGCCAGCAATCCAAAGGTTGCAATCCTATGATGGCCAGCATTTAAATACTACCCATTTCACATAATTATACACCCAATTAATTCCCCAATTGGATTTACTTTTTGTCTATGATCAAGAAGCGTACGACATTGACCTTGTGAAAATGATTCCGTTTCATTTCAGGTACATAGTGATCCAAGTCACCAAATTGGGCTTTGTTTACTTAGTACTATGGTAATATGTTTAGTTAGAACAGAATCATAAACTTTAAAGACAACCTTTGAAAGCAAACCACAATCCTTCGAGTCTACGATCGATCTTGCACAAGCTTCAAAAGTTTGCAAAAACACCCTCGATCTGCTTGCATTTCTATGATTAGCCCTAATATATTATAAAATAGTTCCATTTATCCCATATTTCTAATTCCTAGTAGCTTCATCAATATTCGAACGCCAACGGAGCAGAAAATATTTTATTTGCAACTTCATCATAATTAATTTATTACAACCACCCTTTTGTTGGAAGGCTTATAAGTAGTGGACCAAACACCAAACCTATGTATTCTTGTTTTCTGTTCATGAGCTCCTGACTAGATTGTTTGGTATGTGTGACTGTATATAGCCATGCTTTGCCCCGGTAATGATAATACGCATGCGTTTTATAATCACAGGTACAACTTCCTGATTGCCCAAGACGTAGTTTTCTAAAATTCTCATGGTACTATGCTGCCATGGCACTATCCATGGCAGCTTGAATATTAAGCATCCCGTGGTACTATGCTGCGCGCATTTTGTACCTGGCGCATGCAAGTGAATTGAAGGTAATAAAACGTTTAAAAAAATTGGGAAAGACCAATGAAAAAGTTTGTCGATTCTTTATCAATTATACATGGAGAGGACATCTTGACCAGTTAGCACCACATAATGGGTCTGAACCTTTATTAATGCCTGAAACTTGCCCCAATACGGAAAAATCCAATCAATACCGATTGGGTAATCACCTAGCGGTAGTAAAAGATAAGAACGGTTATCATTTGAATTCACTAAGGGATGAACCTTCATATCCAAATTTAAATTTGAATAATGGATAACTATTGTTGCCAAAAGAATGGAGACGGATTCAAAAAGCTTTATATAAGAAGAGAACCCAGGTACATGAAGGGGATCAGATTCTTGAGAAATACATTATTATTTTTAGTGACTGACTTAAATATCGGAGGCGTTCCATCAAACTCCCAAGTCATCTACTCTTTAATTGCAGGTGATTATGAAGTGGTAGCAGTGAACCACATCCAAAACAATATATGTACTGGTTTGAGGTATATGAAATTGCACTGGTACCAATATTGGTGCAATATATGAGTTTTTATTTGTTTGTCCTATCTTTGAATATCAACTGATCATTAATTGTCCAAAATAATTATAGTTTGAAAAGCTCGAGAAAATTTCTCACCTCTAACATGGCATTGAGGACAGAGCCATAAGAGCATGCCCCTTGGGTAGCATTAATATACCATGCATGCTACTCATGTCAGCCTTTGAGCCTGAAAAACACATCCTGTCCTGAATCGCATCCTACTTAAAATTATTAAATAAATATTAATGTAATGAACTTAAAAATAGTTGGCTAAGGTACATACCTTATTAGTTTTTGCTTTCTGTTGTGATTCAAAACAAAAACTAGATAAACTTGTAGTGGGCAGATAAACTATGATATTACAGCCGAGTCATGTATATATATTAGCATGGTATACAATTGAAGTCCCCAAATCAATTAGAAATTGCATGCTGCAGCTAGCTATCCGAAAGAAAAACATGAAAATAGGGTTTTTTTGTCATCCAAATGCTAGGATCATTTTCTTTTAATTAGAATTTCAGTATATAATTTGATTAAAGAAAATGAGTGATAAAGTACATCAAGGTGATCATCTCACCCATCAGTTTGACTTAAAACCGATGAGTGAAGCAATTGAGGTTCACTACCATTGCTTTGAGAAATGGTAGTAAGACTAAACACCATGTTTGGGAAGCGAGATGATCTCTACTCAATATCAAAACTTCTCATAATTTCATTCTCAAACATCACTCAAATACAAAATATTTTTTAATTTTAAATCTTCAACTTTTTTTATCTAATTATTATCTAATTATTACAACTTTTTTCAAAATTTCAAACAAAATATAAAAAACAATACAAAATTTTCAATTTTCAAAACAATAATGTCTATCTTGGAGATCGGAGTCCAAGAAATCTGCCATGGTGCACATGTACTCTTTGGCAGTGTGATTATGCAACGGCTTGTGAAACTCATGCACGGTGATTTTGGCATCTTCTTGAAGATCAGGGACCCGGGCAATTCAATGGGCGTACCCGTATCGTTGTTTGATGGTCGAAATTCTATGCATGATCATAATATTTCTACCTAGAAGAAAGAGAAAAATAAGAAAAAAAACCATATATTTGTGGACAAGGAAGAGGGCAAGGGGGGAGGGGAAGGGAGGAGACTAAGCTCCTCATGCACTGGTGATGGAAGATGATGTTTTTGTTTTAAAGAGAATGAGGAGAAAACTTTATAAAGACAGAGAGAGTGATGACCGTTATCTGTAACTGATTTTAATTATAGACAAAATGTGATGGTAGGATTTTGATTTATTAAAATTCATGTTCAAACGATCTCATTTGAGATTGAAAGAGAAAAATACATAAATTGAGTATCATATATAAATATATTACGTTGGGTATGAATCTCTCTTAGCTTTGAGCCCACAATATCTTCATAGCTGGATTCACGGTTAGATGAGCACGTGGGTCAACCTAATTGATCTGAATTATAGCGCCATCGTGTTCAAATTCAATGTTAATTAGATTTTATCATATTAGCATCTACAACTTTCAAATCAAATACTTAGCATCTAAGTCTTCCCCACATTTAGCACATTAAATCTGAATTTTCAAATGACAAGATCTTACCCTTGAGTTTGAAGATAATGGTTGAAATTTGGTGAAATTTCACCTTGCATGCATCAGAATATCCTTGAAATTCTAAGATTAGGTCTTAACCAGCTGATTGATTACAATTAAATTGATGCAATTTAGTGTTTAGGATTCATTTGACTACTCTCACCGGTATTGTAAGGGGATTTTCCTCACTTCATAAGCCCATTGAGGCTCAGCCCGATACCCAGCCCTAGGGTTCAAACTTACCGATGAAGCAAGACGCCTACAAGGAAAAGTAAATAGATGGTTGATGGGATGGAGATGATGCCTGACATCTCTAGGCTACATTCCGATCATGGGGACTTGTACAAAGCAGAATGAGAAAGACAGAGAACTCTCAATCCTCTAATGTGGGAACATCGACGGACCATCGAAGATAAAACAAATTAGGAAACCACATCGCATTAATGGCACCACTACGAGAGTTACACGCCACATTAATGACGCCGTAGTAAAGGCACGCTGCATTAAAAGACACTGACAAAAAGGAACAGTACAAAAGATACAAACTCTATAAGGGTAGATACAATCTGTCCCTCAAGATTTTCGATATAAATAGAAATTCTCAGGTACGAGAAATGACTCTCTCACTTATTTACAAACTTCGAAGAGACTTTACTGACTCTAGCATCTGAGACTCCCCAGTCCTAAGGCCACCCTCTCCCAGTTACCTTCTTCTCTATTTTTACAAGTTCAATTATGAAGACTTGAATTGTTGAAACTTGACCCAAAGAGATATGAAACACGACGTTAACAAGTATCTTTATAGAAGACTAAGAAATTGAAGAATTGAACCTAAACATGAATGAGCTGGAATATTGCTATGTGATTAGGTGGGTCAACCCAATAATTGGTATACAATCGGACATCATGCATGATCAGCTCCCACAGTAAAGAACCCCACATGCATTTAAAGTGAAATTTCATTCAATTTATACACAAAGTCAAACTACACGAACTAGATAAGCGGGGAATTGTTGAAACATCCCACATAAGTTTTCATTTAAACAATATTGGATCTCTATTTTCTACCCAATTATATATCTATATATATATACATGTCCAATTCCAAAAATCGGTGCCATAAAATCTTCTGTTAGACTTATCAATTCTCTCACATGTTTTTTACCTAATCAATAATATTTCATTAAATTTTAAATAAAAGATTATACCATAGAGTGGGAAAAACCCCATTCCGCAAGTAGTTGTGCCCAAAAAAAAAAAAAAAAAAGGCAGTGGATTTGGTAAAGTTGAGATCAGGGATTAAGTTAGATTGCGCATGTGGCATTATGTAGTGCAAAGAGATGGTGATGCATAGAACTCATGCACTGCTTGAGTAGCACGTGAGATTCACATGCTTGGACGATAGAGACTACTCTCATTTGAAAGTGCAATTCAATAGCCTCTAGAGTGATTAATGAGGCATGGTGTGCCACTTGAATTTAGTCAGGGATTAGATCAGAGTTGCGCATGTGGCTATATGCAATGCAAACAGATCATCGCGGATAGGACTCATGCGTTGCTTGAATAGCACATCATGAGGTTAACAGGCGATCGCGAATCTCGTTTGAGATGAAGAATGGCAGGCTCTAGAGTGATTAGTGAGACACGTGTCATTTGAATTTGGTAAAGTTGAGATTGAAGATTGACAGCCTCTAGAGCGACTAGTGAGGCATGCTTGCCACTTGGATTGTCGAAAGCTGATAGAAGAGGGCTTGATCGTCCTATAAAAGGTAAAGAAAAGATCGTAAAAAAATGCGTGAAAAAAGGTCTTGAATAAGTTCCGATCTTTTTAATTCACTTTTACATTGCAGTTGTTGTATTGGAATATTTGTTCGAAAACTCCACCTCTTCTCATGTATCTCGTTTTCCTTAGTTAACAATATTTATATAAAGTTCTGTTTGGGATGACGGGGGAAAGAAAGAGAGGACGTGATGGTAATTGGCACTTCAAAATTGAATACTGTCACTGCTCACATGCTGAAAGCTAGCTAGCTCTGTCCGCATAGGGGCTTCCGGTTTTATGCACAAAAAACTGCAATTCAAGTTCCACAACCAGAATCCGACTTGGTGTCATTCTCAAATTATAATATCCCCAACACTTATTTTGATACAGAAATAGAAACAAAGGCCTCCTTTCATATGACACCTCCCATTCCTTAACACAAGATATGGAGCATGCTATTTAAGACCACCTTCCCCTTTTAACCCACCATGCTACTTGGCTCTAACACCCAAAAAAATTTATTAAAAAAAAAAAAAGAATGATGGGACCACATATAATAGACATATTTTTTTATTATTTAAATTTTAGTAAAATTTAATTGAATTTATCTGCTTATAATGGTTAATTAATCAAGATTATCACTAAAAAAATAATAATTACTTAATTATTTTTTCAAACTGGTTAAACTTGCAATAAATCCTTTTGAATTCAAATCATGATTCCATTCTTGATTCTATTTCCAACTGAAAATGACAAAAGGAAAATCAGACATCAAGAAGTGACAAAACAATGTCATTAATTACTTCTTCAGCCTTAAATGGGAAAGACCAAATTCGATGAAGATTCCAAATTCAAAAGATTATTAAAAAAACACAGCTTCTGTTTGCCAAATGGATCATTTGTATTGGAGGAAGTTTTTGGCTCCACCCCACAACTACTCCAGTTTATTAGTTTACAGCTTGTGTGCATATCTGGGGCCTCCATGGCAATTAATTATCCTAAATATTTCAGAATTAATCCCATAAAATAAAATAGAAAGGAAAAAAAACAAACAAAAAAACCTTAAATGCCATCTTGTCACGCATGTTGTGCTGCAAACTGCAGAGCTGGGAACCAAAAAGGTAAAATTTGTACGTTATGGCAGATTTGTTTTCCTTGTTCCTCCAAATGTATAACATAATGTAATGCCCATAACATATATTATAATTTTTTTTTAAAAAATTAAATTCTGTGACAAGGACATAGAGTTTACCTTTGTTTTTTTGAGGATTTAAACAAGAACTCTATTGAACTTTTTTTGGTGTCTACTCTGTTCGATGTCAAAATTCCCAACAAGAGACATTAGTCTCTTCTCCTAATGCCCCAAAACTGGTCCTCAAATGAATCACCGACCCAAATAAGTCCTCCCCAATTGAGAACCCCTAAGTTGTAATCCCCAAATCATCTAAAAGTCCAAACCCTTTTGCTGCTATCTGGAGAGAATCAGGGAGAGACAAAACGGCAAAAGAATAAAAAAGGGAAAATAAATATTGTACACTTAACAAACTCGGATCTCGTTTATTTTCGCAAATGAAATAAAATGATATGAGAATAATTGAGTTAAGATAAAAGTTAAAAATTAAATAAAATATTGTTAAGATATATTTTTTTAATATTATTTTTATTTTAGAATTTAAAATAAAGAAATTATTTGTTATATTTTGTATAAAAATTTTAAAAAATTATAATAATTAAAAAGATAAGATGAAAATAATTTTCAAAACAAACTAGGCATAAAATATAGCTGGAAAAGGCTGGAAATTGAACCTACTCCTCCAAGAAGTGCTTCACAATCTTCACGCTTGGTTCCACCACCTGTCGCTCCCAAATTTCTGACCACCTCTTTCCGCAGCCCTCGGGTTTCAATGCCGCCCTGAACGGCTCCGTTGCGTCCAGCCTCCGGAGGTCCCAACCTCCCACTCTCAGCCCCACGATCTTCCCAATCTGCCTCTTCGCCAGCTGACATGTGTTTTCCTTTATTTCCCTCACCGCCTCCTCGTATGCAGCCTTCTGCCCATGATCGGCGCCACCCATCAACTGGTCAGGTGGGTGTTTCTTGAAATAGCGGTCGAACTCTGGGACGCCGATGGCTTTTCGCAACCCGGTTCGAGGCCCTGCAGACTCAGCTGATTCGGTCGGGTCGTAGAACTCGGCTAGCTCCTCGAACATACCCGAGTCGAGCATTTCGTCGACTCGCTTCGAGAGGTACGCCGACAAGACCGTGAACGATACGTCTACCCAGAGGAAACAGCAGTTGTACCTTAACTCAGAGGAGAGCGAGTGCGACCCGTCGAAAATGTCTATCTGTGGATTGAACCGGTCCACGACCAGCGCATGTACGAACGAGTTGGACCCACCCACGACGAGGGGCAGCTTCTTTCGAGAAGCGATGTCGGAGATAACGGACCCGGCGAGATGGCGGAACTCAGCTGGGGTGAACTCTCCGTTGACGGGATCGAACTCGCCCATCAGATGGTGGGCGATGTCGCGTCGCTCGTGAGGAGGGATTTTGTTGGTGGTGATGTCGAGGCCTTTGTAGACTTGCATTTTGTCGGAGTTGACAATCTCGGCTTGGAAGCGGGTGGCGAGCTCGACGGAGAGCCTGGTTTTTCCAGCTCCGGTGGCGCCCAATACGACGACGATCTTCTCCTTCTTGCGCTGTCGACGAGCGGTGGCGATCGTCGTATTGGCGGCGGAGTCCATGCGAGGCCAGCATGGTCTGAGAGGTTTTGAAGCCGGAGAGAGAGAAGAGAAAAATAGGACTCTGGAAGAATAACAAGAATAGGATATGGAGGATTGGAAGGGATGAAGTTTCATAGAGAGTAGACTCTTATGGTTGCTGGGACGACGACAGGCTGTGATTTTGCTGAGCTGTGCCCTGTAGTTGTGGTGATGACGAGACAAAGCCGAGCAGCAGCTGCTGCTGCAATATCATAAGGGCATCTCGAGTACTAAAGCATGACACGAAATGGTATGCAGACACAAACAAGAGCAGCACTATCCAACAGAGCGTGTGCGTGTGTAGTAGTGGGAATAGTACTTCTCCCGGGCAAGAACGAGTGAGAGAAAGACGTGAATCGTGAATGAGAGATGGTTTATGTTTGATTTCTAGGAGGAGAATGGCATTTGTGGAGTAAAGGAAATGGAACGGAATTTGGACCCTGCCTCTCTGCCTTCTCTGTGTTGGATTTTTAATTTTGGCGACCAGCTCCCTTTTATATATTACTGATCAGACGAAATGTCTAATGCGGACTTCTTTTAAAATGAGATCTTATGGATATTAATATTAGATTGCCTCTACATATATAATATATTAGCATATTTTTATAAAGTTATATATCATTACGGTATATAACCCAACTAAATGGAGCCCCTCAAACCTGTTTTAGCTCAACTAGAGGCCTCAGGTAAGGGAATCCACTCTCCCTTATCTTTTCATTATGTGCTCAGAGGTCCTCAGTTGTATGCTCAACAAAGCAAAGCAGGAAGGCTTCATTTCAGGGCTGCCAATAAGAAGGTCAAAACTTTCTATTAATCACTTATTTTTTACAGATGATAGCTTGCTCTTTTGCAAGTCCAACTCCATAGAATGGAGTAGACTCTATTATCTGTTGGAAGCTTATGAACTTGCCTCGGGCCAGAGATTGAACAGGAAAAAAACATCTATTTATTTTAGCAAAAACACTAGAGAGGAGTCCAAGAACATCATCATCAGTATAGTTGGAACAAGAGGCACCAACTCATACGAAAAATACCTGGGTTTACCTGCTCTCATTGGAAGATCTCGGGCTAGCTCTTTCAAAAGCATCCTAAACAAGGTGTAGGGAAGGATCACAAATTGGAAAAATAAATTCCTCTCCCAAGCAGGCAAAGAGGTTCTCATTAAAGCCATCATTCAGGCTATTCCAACATATTGTATGGGGATCTTTAAGCTGCCAAGGCAACTGCTATATGAACTCAACAAGATGATTAGGCAATTCTGGTGGGGACAGCAACCTCAAGGTAAGAAAATTCACTGGGTCAATTGGCAACAAATGAAAAGAGCTAAAAGCCATGGTGGTCTAGGCCTTAGAGATTTTGACAACTTCAACCTAGCACTCCTAGCAAAGCAGGGATGGAGAATAGTCTCTAACCCTCTTTCTCTTGCTGCACAAGTGCTTAAAGAGAAGTATTTCCACTCCTCTTCATTCCTTTCTGTTAAGCCAGCCATAACTCCTCATTTCTATGGCAAAACTTTTTATTTGCTCGACCCTTGCTCAAAGAAGGACTGATGTGGAGGATAGGAGATGGAGAATCTACTAAAATCTAGAATGACAAGTGGCTACCAAGACAGTCCACCAACAAGACCCAATACTCCCTCAGATTTCTACCAAGTGACACTAAAGTCTCTTTCTTAAAGGATAAAACAACAAACACATGGAACTCTGATCTGGTCTCAGCCTTGTTTTCCCAAGAGGATGTAATGCTAATAAAAGCCATACCTCTAAGCTTTTCCCGTCGTTCTGATAAGTTAACTTGGAGCTGCACTTCAACTGGAATTTTTAGTGTCAAGACTACCTATCACCTCCTCACTGAATTGGATATGCAAAAATTGGACCAAACTTCCAACCCCATAAACTCTACACCACATTGGACCAGAATTTGGAATCTTACCTTACCCAATGCTGCAAAAACATTTCTTTGGAGAGCATGCCTTAACGGCCTTCCCACTCATGTCAATTTACAGAAGAAAAAAATCATTGAAGATCCCAGCTATCCCATATGTCAATGTCAACTTGAGACCCTTGAACATATCATTTGGGAGTGCCCTTCAGCTCGTAATGTATGGGCTCAAAGTGCTAGGAAGTTGCAGAAAGCTAGCCCTTTATACTTAAACTTTGTTGACTTAGTTGATAGAATGGTAGAGAAATTAGATCTAGAGGAACTGGTATCCTTTGCCATAACAACTTGGCTCCTTTAGAAAAGAAGGAATAGTATGGTTTTTAAAGGGGTTTTCTCCCACCCAACGAGTATCATACATCAAACAAGCCATATGGTGGAAGAGCTTCATCAGATTGCACAACACAACAGGATACAACCCCCTCACTGCCCACAGCCAAGTCAATGGGAAGCTCCACCTTCAGGTCAGCACAAACTGAACTGGGATGCAGCTCTGGACAAAATCACATGCAGGTTAGGAGTGGGAGCAGTAATCAGAGATGAGGAGGGCCAAACGCTTGCAACTCTAAGGATGCAACAAGCCATGTTCCCCCATCCACTTACAATAGAAGCATTTGTTGCTCTACAGGCAACCTATTTTTGCAAGTCCACTGGCATTCATGATATCATCATTGAAGGGGATTCTCTACAAGTTGTTAATAGACTCAACTCAGCATCAGTTTCTATCTCCTATGTAGGACAATTGATTGAAGAAACCAAGGAAATCCTTAACTCTTTTACTCGGTGGACAGCCAAGCATACTCTTAGAGCACATAATTATGTTGCTCATGCATTAAGCAAGGATGCTTTAAGCATCAGTGGTTATACCACTTCTTTTGTTTCAATACCTACTTGTATCCAAACTCTGATTTGATAATTAAGCCAGTTTGCTTTAAAATATATATATATATATCATTACAGTATATCGTATATCATATAATCTATTAGCTTTGAACTTTCACAAATTCAATACCTTGGTTTTCATCAGTTTGCAAAAAACGAGCTCAATTTTTTTAACTTGCAACATTTAGATCCCATTTGGAACTTGGATAGAATTGAGATCAACTCAGTTTAGTCTAATTTTCAGCTGAGTTTAATATCCAAACACTCAACTCTCAAATCACTAAACTCATCTCAACTCAAAAAACCTTTTTACACACAGTGGAGGGGATATTTGGATCTCCTAATTGGCCAAGCCCACGACTAAGAAGCATGCCCAAAGTTTTAGTTAGGGCTAAGAGAGCCATGACTGAAGGGCCCATAACCATAATCATGTGACAGATAACTCCCGAAAAGTTAGAGATCTGACCTACAAGTGGATGTAATCATCTTAGGGAAGATAACTCTTACAAAGCAGGAGATATCCTCCCCAATTCACAACGAATCATGAAGGATACGTCTCTTCCCTATCCTTCTATAAATAACTCATGAGACGTAACAAACGCTTCACTTTATCTTTACATACACTTACTCTCATACTATGTTACTGACTTAAGTATTAGAGTCTTCCTAGGGCAACAAGTGCCGCCTCTTTATTGTCGCAGGTCATCCGTACGATTGGTAGTGCGAAACACTTCCTTTACAGTGGCGCCATCTGTGGGATCTTTTAACAAATATTAACGTGATTTTTACATGCCAACCGTTACGCGATCACACGTACACTAGGATCCAGAAACAAGCATGACAAAAGTGGAGATGAGGTTAGCAGAAATAGAAGAAAGGCTAAAAAAGGTGATGACAGTTGTTGAGCAACTGCAAAAGGAGAATGACGCATTAAAACGGCAGAAGGATAGCCTCCCAGCCTAGAACGGGCAAGTTGAAGGAGATGCACATAATGTGGAGGGGGTAAATAGTGAAGAGATGGAAAAGAAAATGATGCACGAAGAACTACGCAATCTGGTTGACAAATACGAAGAGATAGTGAAGAGGATGGGTGGTTCCTCTTCCTTGGAACAGCTCTTTACGCATACAGATTTCCCTTATAGCGAGAAGGTCATGGCGGTTCCACTACCATCCAAATTTAAGGTACCACAGATCAACCTATACATTAAAAGGGATAGCACGAGGCTGGTTTGGAGCCCTACACCTTGGATCCATTGGTAGTTTTGAGAAGCTAGCAAAATAGTTCCTTATGCAGTTCATGGCAAGTAGAAGGCGCCAGCCAACCGCCTATCTATTGACCATAAAACAAAAGGAGGGAGAGAACCTGAAAACTTACCAAACACGCTTCAACAAAGAGAGGCTCACCATGGACGACTAAGATGAAAAGATCACCTTGGTCATAAAGCATGTTCATGGCTAAACTGGCCAAAAGAACTCTGTTCCACTTTAAAGGAGTTAATGGACCAAGCAGACGACTTCATTAATGCAGAGGAATCATTACAGGCTCTCTTGGAGCCATGGAAGCAGGAAACAAAATCGGAGAATAGGAACCAAAACAATTCCAAAGATAAAGACAAAAGGACAAATAGCTGAGGGCACTGGGATGATAAACGTGACCGAAACACCAATCACCAAGAAGGAAGGAAGAGCTCTGCCAATTCACAACAAACACAATGTGCAGGAGAACAGTTGGGTAGCAAGGAAGGAAGAGCATTCGCCAAGTAGGAGCAAGCAACACTGCATGTATCACCGAACTAACTCCCACTGGACTGAAGATTGCATCACCCTAAAGAAGCGAGTCGATGAGTTGTCTGGGAGTGGGGAGTTGGAAAGGATGCTAACTGATTACATCAAGCCACAGAGAGAGGAGAATTGCCAATGAGAGTAAAGGCAAAATAGAAGCCCTAAGCACCAGAGGCGGAAAAGCAAGGAAGGAATAACTCTCTTGGACCAAGAAAGGACCAAGAGCAGGCCCCTTTTGGAGAGATCCACCGATAGTAGGTGGTTCGGGGGCAGCACTACAACATCCAGTAGGAAAGTCCACGCTCGCGGAGTAAGGTATCACGAGGTATACATGGCAGACAAGCCACACAAATACCCAGGCCAGGGGCAACCCCAACCATTTCGTTTGGGGATGAAGATTGTGAGGGGGTTATGTACCCCCATGATGACGCTTTGGTGGTCATGCTACTAGTTGCCAATTACAAGACCAAGCGAGTCTTGGTCGACAATGGGAGTTCAGCCGACATCCTGTTTTGGGATACGTTCACTAGAATGGGTATCAACCCCGACAGGTTGCGACCATCACCTTCTCCACTAAAGGGATTTTCGGGAGAAGCCGTTCAACCCATTGGCACCATCATGCTTCTAGTTATGGTGGAGCAAGGCGCCCACACGGTCACTAGCATGACAAACTTCTTGGTGGTCAAGGCCCCATCATCCTATAACACCATATTGGGACGCCCAACCCTCAACAACTTAAAGGTGGTAACCTTCACTTACCACCTAAAAATGAAGTTTCCAACAGAAGCGGGAGTCGACGACGTCTGAGGTGAGAAAATATTGGCCCGAGAGCATTTAGTCCAAAAGTTAAAGGCAGGGGCGCTGGCAGTTTGTTCAGTGGGTAACTCAGGGGAGCAACTGCCAGCACCGCCTAGGTTAGAAGAGGAACAAGACATAGAAGACAGAGGAGATTAGTTATCTATTTCAAAGTTACTTCTAGAAACTATTTGGAAAATCATGGCCTGAAGGAATAGAGGAGTGTTTGCAATCAATGGATCCCAAAGTCACTGAGGAGATGAATGCTAAACTATTACAAGAATTCACTGCCACAAAAGTAAAAGAAGCTATTTACTGGTTGAATCCATTAAGCTTACCAGGCCTTGAAGGCTTCTAGCAGCCTTCTATCAAATCATTGGAACACAGTAGGCCAAGATGTTTGTACAACAATTCTTGAAGCTTTAAATATAGATGTCTAGACATATGACCTAAATGACACATATTGCACTAATTCTTAAGATCAAAGACCCCACCAAAGTTTCAAAGTTCATATCAATAAGCCTATGCAATATGCTCTTTAAGATCATAGCAAAAGTGCTAGCCAATAGATTGAAGTCCATTATTCCTGTGATTATATCTCAAACTCAAAGTGAATTTGTTTCTAGTAGATTGATCACAAACAATGTTATTATGGCCTATGAATCAATGCATATCATGAATAGTAGAATGAATGGGAAAGTGAGATTTCTTTAGAGCAGTGATGGAAAATATGAGATTTGCTGGTAGGTGCATTGAGATTATTATGAGATGTGTTAATATAGTCTCTTAGTCATTAGTAATAAATGGATCCTCCCAAAGAGCTTTCAAACCGACAAGAGGCATTAGGTAAGATGATCCTTTATTACCTTACCCATTCATATGTTAATCTAAAGCCCTAGGAACCTCCTCAACAAAGCAGAAGATTAAGGCCAAATCACTAGAATTCCAATGGGCCAAGAACAATTACACATTAACCTTTTATTGTTTTACAAATGATAGCTTACTCTTCTGTCAGGCTTACTCACTAGAAACGTCTCAGTTTATTGGGAACATATTAGAAGGCATCGGGTCAAAGGCTTAACAAGGACAAAACCTCCATTTTCTTTAGCAAGAACACTAGGAAACAAACAAAAGACATTATCATCAATATACCAGGGATCATATCATCACAATCTTATGAAAAGTATCTAGCTCTACCATCTTGTTGGTAGATCAAGTTCAAAGTCCTTCATAAGCATATTGGATAAGGTGAGGAACAAGATTAGTAATTGGAAGATGAAGTTTCTTTCCGAAATTGGGAAGGAAATCTTGCTCAAGTCAATTGTACAAGCACTTCGAACTTGTTGTATGAGAGTATTTAAACTTCCAAAAGCTATTGATGAGAATTAATACGATCATGCAAAGTTACTGGTGGGGCCAGAGAGAGAATGAAATGAAGATTCACTAGGTTAAATGGAACCAGAGGGGAAGGCAAAATCAGTATGGGTATTGGCTTTACAGACTTGGAAAACTTTGATATTGCAATGTTGACAAAGCAATATTGGAGACTGGTTCAGATGCCTAACTCACTAGTAGCAAAAGTGTTCAAACTGAAATATTATCCAGAGGTTGATTTCTATCAAGCAACATTGGGTAGAAGCCCATCCTTTGTATGAAGGAGTTTTCTGGCAGCAAGACCCCTTCTTGAAAGGCACTGTTTGGAGAATTTAGAATGCAAAATGAGTAAAGATGTTCACTGATAAGTGGCTCCCTCAACCACCTTCTTTTAGGACTCAAAGTGTAGTGAGGATATTATATGAAGATGTGAAAGTTGCTAGTTTCATTAACACAGATGCAAAATAATCGAACCTTTCTCTTATAAAGGAAGTATTCTCGAGTGTTGAAGCTGAGATCTTAAGCAAAATTCCTAGAAGTCCTTGTAACAAAATATTGATAAACAAATTTGGAGAGCACTACTAGTGGAATGTTTTCAATAAGAAGAGCTTACCGCCTACAAGGAGAAATACAAGATTGAGTAAAAGGACAATCATCAAGCAATAGTAGTAAGAAAGAGGGTTGGGCTAAGATTTGGAAACTGAGAATTCCAAATGCAGAAAAGGTTTTCTTATGGAAAGCCTATCTTGATGCACTTCCTACTAATTCAAATATTTTTAAGAAAAGGTTGTAGACAATCCAAATTGTCCCATTTATTTGAATGAAACATAAATAGTTGAACATGCTTTATGGGAATGTACTTCAGCTAGAGATGTTTGGGGCAATGCTAAAAAGATTTACTTGAGCATAATCATGAAGCAGACATCTAAGGAAACTTTGGAAACTATGTTTGAGATGTTTGGTAATGAGGAGTTGGAAGAGATGGCAATGGTAGCATGGAGAATTTGTAAGAGAATGAATGATTTTGCTTTTAAATCAGAATTCACAAATCCAAGTTTTACAATGCAAATCCTGCATGATCTTCAGATTTTTGGACCACAAGTCTACAACAAATGCTGCAACATCCATAGGAAAAAATATTTGCTAGGAGGCACCTCCAAAGGATGTTATCAAAATAAATTAGGATGTTGTTATTGATAAAATCCAATGCAAGGTAGGAGTTGGGGTTATAGTGCGTGATTGGGAGGGAAGCATTCTAACAATGAAAATTAAAAGTGACTTATTTCCATATCCATGTCTAGCAGAGACTTTGCTGCATTATAAGCTAATAACTTTTGATACTAAGTTGGATCTAAGGAATGGGAATTCTAGAGGAAGATGCTCTTAAAGTTATCAATGCTATCAAAGGTTCCCCAGCTCATTGGAATAGTACAAGGATGCTACTAGCAAACATTAAACAAATGCTCACAAAATTTGTTCATTTGTCAGTTAACTATATCAACAGAAATATGCATAATGTGGCTCATGCACTAGCAAAAAATGCACTGGGCATATCTAATGTGATTATGGATATGGATGACAATCCTTATTGTATTCAATCTCTAATATAGAGGAGCTTTAACAATAAAACTTGATCGGGTTTAAGGAGAAAAACTATAATTGTTAAGAGTTGAAGAAGCCAAATGAGTAAATATTGAAGAGTTAATAGCTACAGTAAATTAATAATATTTTTTCATTGGACAATTAATAATAAAATAATAGAATAGTTAAGTAATGGGAAAGCCAAAGGGACAAGTATTGAGAAATCAATAATCACTATAAGATAAGAAAAGATTTTTTTGTCTCTCTATTAAATTATTATAAATATAGGAGAAATCCTTTCGTCTTCAATTTTTTCTTAAGTTTTAATATCAAAAGGCTTGAATAGGTTTATTGTGGTAATAACTATTAACATCGTGTTTCGCAGACCTTTGGACCAAACTCTGACTACGACTTTGAGAGGGCGGCCTAGGGGCCGGGTAACCTCCGATTTCAAAATTAGTAAATATTCTTGAAGGATAGCAAATAAGTAAGAGAGTTTAGGAATTAGAGAGACATTTTTGTACCTGGGATCTGTTATTTATACTATAGGCATGAGGAGGAGATAGTGTCTGCTATCATGAAGTCTACATCCCCCGTACTCTTCTTTGTGTTAGGGTCTTTAAATGTGACATGGCTCTACGACAACGTCATTAATGTGGCGTGTTGTTCAGGTGGTGAAGCTATTAATGCGGCATGGTTATCTGACCTCCTTCCCTCAGTCTATCTTCCCTTTGGTCCATTCATGTCTTTTCTGTCAGTAGATCAACCGTATATCACACTTGCTATGCAGGCATGCACTTAAGGATTGGACACTACTCGAGGGGGCCTCAAATCGACTAGTCACATCCCTTGCAGCACCATCCCTCTTGCAGGTTGTGTACAAAAAAGCTTTCCCGTGGTTGGGTTAGGGGCTTGTTACTCCTGGACAGGGCTTTTGATCTTGTTTCATTTTATTTATGGGCCTTTTGGGCTTAGTGGGGAAAATCATCTTACAGTTACCCCACTAATTCTCACCGAAAAAGTACGGTGTAAATTTCTTCATGATCCGATCTAGCCTTACTACCAAGGTCGAGAACCTTATTATGCCATTCTGAGGCTCGGGAGGCTTCTGCTAATTGGCATTTCTGACGGTGTTCCTATCTTCCTTGATGGGCTCACATTTTCATAACGCCGTTTCAAGTTCATTAATGAAGGGGTGTCAGGCGGTCTTTTCATATTTGCGCTGCTTCGTAAACCACATTTGTAGAATCCGAAATGGTGAGTACCTTTGTTGCCACAGTGCATGAAAGTCTAACTATCACCCTCTACTTATAAAATGTGGGAGAAAGACTTGGTTTCCGCCCACTGCGTTGTGATTGTCCCGCTTTTTTAGTTCTCTCAATTTCTCTTATGTTTGACCAATCTTCTTTGCTACTTCATGCACTAGTGGTGATGGCCTCTGAAAAATATGTTCAACCCAACACGGTGTGGGCTCCACTGATACCAGACCATTATTTTTGGGAAGCGGATGGCGCTCGACTACCAATATACCAACGCTAGCCTCCTTAGCCCTTACCTACCAAGTACTAGATTCCATTTCCTTCGAAGTTCCTGGTTCTAATGAAGTTGCAATCGATGCAGAGGGTCATTTCTCTAGGGTGGCCCTATACCTTTCCATGTTTGCATGCAGCTTGAAATTGCCATTCCCTTGCCCTATTCGTGACCTTCTAAACCTTCTTGGCTTGGCCCCTTCCCAACTGCACCCAAATGCCTAGAGATTGTTGATGTGTTGTAGCATTATTTGGTAGCGAGCTTTGTTGGAATCCTTCCTAGATAACGCGGACCTTAGTAGTTGTGAGTTTCTTCTTACTCACAGGGTGCTACAGCAAAAGGGAAATGTATGCAGTTTCAAAGTAGCCCACGCTTTAGTTACCTTGGAGCCTCAGTACCGCAAGATGAATGACTGGTCTCCCAAATTCTTCTTTGTATTTGGCCGCAGATGAGAGTTTCTAGTAGGCCATGTGAACTGTTGGGAGTTCCCAATACAGACAGACTAGGAAAAAGTTTTAGGAGACAAGGTTGTGCATCTGACAGCCACCCCTCACAAAGCGCGGTGTATCGCGATTGTACAGGAATGGGTGCTTAAACATCCCGGCAGTGTTTTTTCTGAAATCCTCATTTTTTATGAGAGTTTGAGGAGCTCTCTGCCTCCCCTGGGACACCTTCCCTTTGATGATAGGTCGATTGCCGCGCGGCCCCAAGTCACTCCACTTCAGAAGTTTTCCTTGGACTTTCCTCTGTCGAACAAGGGGAAGAAAATCTGCCGGGAGAGTGTCCGGGCCAAGGATAGGCCTCTTCTCGAGGTCCGAGACCATTTTAACGTGGGGATCAGCTACCTTGGAGGCTAGGCTTTCCATTACTTTGCGATTCCAATGTAGGTTGTGGCGAGAGCCATTCTCTTGAGGCTGCTGATGAAGGGGAGGCAGCTACTTCTACAAATCGCGCAGAGGCAAAGGATCGTACATGAGGTAAGTCCCCTCTAGACGTTGTAGTCCTCGGGTTCAAAGAGTCCCTCTGCGGATTCTTCGGTCCAGGCCGTACCTTCAGAGAGGGAGAGTTGCTTCCTTCATATCTCAGCCGATGATGGTTCGAGGAGTCTAGTCATTGACCCACTCGTCAGGTGGAGTTACTCGAGGGTGGTGGTTCTGTAGGTGATACAGTCGGCAAGGGTCCACATGATGAACCACTCACCCAGGCCAAGTATCCAGCAGAGGGTGACTCTCTTCCGAATGCAGTTCTCATCCAAGGGGTTTGAGCGGGGATCCATCTACTCCTCCTGAAGTTTCTGTGGGATTGCATAAATTCCAAGGCCTTGCAGAAGCTCTTTTTTCTTTGTCTTGGCCGACCATGGAGAGGAGCCGAGAGGAGGCCATTGGCCAGATTGTTGAGTGCTTATTTGGTTTTTTCCACGAGGTTCAACCGTTTCTTTCCCACTTTTTCCTCCTTTTCTTTTTCCTCTCCCCTCTTTTTTTCTTTTAGTTTTTCCTTTTTGTTACCAGGGTACTACCCAGCTTACGACTTTCATCGTGGATCATAAGGAGGCAGTTCTTTAGGAGAACTTGGATCGTGTTTGTGGCGAAAAGGAGGAGAGGGAACTGTTGTAGTGTGAGCTGGAGAGGACACTACTTGATCTGTTCGATGAGTGCAAAAGAGTGAGGAAGTTGGAGTGCCATCGGCCGAAGCACAAGCAGAACTGGGACGAGGAGAAAACCCAATTGGAGCGGCTCAACCAAAGTCTTTAGGACAACTTATCCCAAGCACAAGAGGAGAAGGAGCGGTTGGAGCAGCTGAGCCAAAGTCTTCAGGACGTCACCTTCTCCCTACAAAGGCAGCTAAAGTGGTTCCCGAGACTTCGTGACGAAGCATAGGGATGTTGGGTTGTTGAAGGCCACAGATCAATGCAGACATTCCTTCTAGAGAGTCCAGAGTTGCATTCGAGATCCTTCACCAAGTACCTTCAAATGCTTGTGCTTGTCAATATTCCTACCAACAAGGCGGCCTTCCAAACTAATCTGGCCTGGGAAGGAAAGAGTTCCCTGATGTTTTCGTCGATTTGATTGTTCCTATGCTGACAATTGTGAAGCCGACCAATCTTGCTTCTACTGCTGCTGAGATCTGTCTCCCTGGCATCAAGATTTGAAGATTTTATTATATTTTTTTTTGCTCACATATATATCTGCACTTTGTTCCTAGCGACTTGCATAAATATATACTAATTAGTACACATATCTTGTTCTTTGTCTTGTTTTTGCCTCTTCTTCTTCTTGTTTGGTGGTCCGCCTAGGGAATCATGGTGAAGGGGTTCATAGTGCTCCTACCCACCCCGCTGGCCAATCACATTACCCTTGCTTAGCCTTTTTGGACAGTCATTCCCGAAGCACGACGATCACTTTCAACTATGTTGTACTTATGTTATTTAGACGGCCATGCCCAATTGAGCTCTCAAAGATTCTCGGCCTACCTTGCTGGCATTTGGTTTAACATTTTTGACCCTGCTAGCCGCTTAGCATTTCATTCGTATTTTTAATACTGGTTTCCTCCCACTGCGTTTCTCACTGTGCTCTGCGTAAGTCTTTGGGTTCTGAAAGTGACCACAGATTGTTAGGCTAATTTGTCCCATTGACTACTCGGCAGCCCTCCCTGGCAGATGTTTTTTACCCTAGGCAGGCTTTGGGGCCCTTGAGCCAGGTATTGGTTCAAGGCTTAGTGGGCATTAAGCAATGGGAATAAATTCTTTGCAGTTATCCTGCCAATTCTTCCTGGATTGGTTCAGAAGGAATTCTTCTCATTTCTTTTGACCCCATGTCCTATCAAGTTTTTGGCCTGACTTGTCGCATGTTGAGTGACTACTCACATACGTGGCAACACAAAGTCAGTTACGCTTTAGCATTTAATGGCACCCCTTCGATTTCTGCATCACTGCTCCAATTTTCACAGCCATTAATTCTGCATATTGTATCAATAGATATGCTCTGTAGCATTTGCGATAATCAAGGGATTCTGGTTCTCTGGGGGAACACGTGGTGGTTCGCAAAGTTATGGCGACTTGGGAGGCCAAACGTCAACCCCATCTATATAAGGACCCTTTCCACATTAGGAAACCCATCATACTCACTTTGTCTTTTCTTTTATTATGTGCCTCTTGCTCTGCTGCTTGAGTTCTCAATTCCTTTGTTTTCCTTCACTTTTGTTCAGAAGTTCCTTTGCACTTTGTCCTATCTTTCATGACTCCGATGAAATCTTCACACCCTAGAGGGCGACAAGTCCCTTGGCGGCACTCAAGAAGCTGCTGGGTGTGGCAGCCTGAGCGCCACATGGTGGAACTGCCAATCCCCCTTTGTTGGTGTCTCGGACCACTTGGTCTCGTTCTTGCCATTTTACTTATTATGCCTCACTCTTTCTGGCCCTTTTGCTTACAGGGCTCGAATTTGAAGCCATTCTCCACAGCTTGTTGCTTGCACAGAGCATAATTTGATCGGGCTTGGTTGCAATGGTGAATGGCCTTTGTTGTGGTGGTGAATGGCCTTCATCCTGTAAGCAGTTCTTAATGTAGAAATTAACTCTGAGATGTTCTGATTCCTGGCGATATCTTCGTCGCCGTTGGAGAATAGCTTATCCTATTTTAGATGGGTCTAAGAACATTGAGGTCTTATGATCTTTTTAGATTATGCCTGGCTGTTTTACGATTTAGGTCTAGGGTTAGGCACTGAAACCTATTTTATTGAATATATAAGCTTCATGGTGTAACTTGTCCTTTGTAGTCTTGGGGCTTTATGCAGCTTTATAATGTAACTTGCTTCTTTTAGTCCTTAATAATCAATAAAATAATTTTTCGTTGATTGTACTTGGTTGTACGGTTTTTACACTCTTCTTGCTATATCTCTTTTTTCTGCATTCTTCCGTTTGCATCGTCCCACAGTTATTGCCCTCCGTTATGTGTCGTTGTTGCTCTTTCTTGTATATTTTGTCTCTGTATTTGGGGAGTTTACAACCTCGATCTATTTCTTGCTTGCTAATGCTTGTACGACCTTCTTGCTGGACCTTGCTTCCCTGCTCGAGATTCTTCTTACTTTGGGTAGTCATAGGACTAAAACCCGCACTCCATTGGGGAGAGATCAGGCTATCTCAAATTAGCCTCCCCCTTTTTGTTCCCCAGTGAGGTAATTTCTTCGGGTGGCCACTAGGGCAGTCTGCTTTATCGCTGTGATAGGAGTCAGGGTAAATTCTTTGGGCCACGTCAAAGGTAGGACCCGCTTTCCTCTGTGGAAAAGATAAGGCTGCCTTTAGGCCGGCCTTTCCTAATTGGGTCCCCCAGGGAGGTAAGTCATTCGGGCAGTCTGTTATTGGACCCGCTCCCGCTCGTTGACATCAAAGGGAAAGGTAACATTTTGGGCCAAGCTTGTGCTAGACCCACTCTTCGCTCGTAACCGAGGTCGAGGTATGTATTCAAGTCACTGTAAGGGTCAAACCCACTCTCCTCTACGGGGGGTTAAGGTCATCTTTAAGGCCTACATTTCCCCTTGTATCATGTGGTATCCTGTAGGGAGGTAAGTTATTAAGATAGTTTGTCATTGTACTTGCTCCCGCCTGTTGACACTTGCTAGGAATATATAGTTTTTGATTTTAGGTAGCTGAGGACTAACTCGCACTCCATCACTGGAGGGACAAGGCAACCTTAAGGCCTACATTTTCCTATGGTATCCCACAGGGAGGTAAATTCGGATAGCGAGTTGGCTGATTGCTCTTCATCGTGATAGGAGCTGGGGTAAGTTGTTCAGGTCGCCTCGAAGGCAGGTCTCGCTCTCCTCTGCGGAAGGGATAAGGCCACCTTTAGACTGGCCTTTCCCCATTGGGTCCCTTAGGGGGGTAAGTCGTTTAGATAGTCTGTTATTGGACCCACTCCCATTCGTTGATATCACAGGAAAGGTAAGTGTTGGGTCAGGCTGGTGCTGATCTCACTCTTCATTACGGCGGAGGTCGTGGTAGTTTATTCGCCGGGGGGGGGATAATGCCACCTTTGGGCCAACCTTTCCCTATAGTGTCCCATGGGTTGAAGATTTCGGGCAATTTGTGACTTGACCCGCACCCATCTATTAACTTCCACAAGGAAGGTAAGTATTCATCTTCGAACGGCCAAAGGCTGACCTGCACTCCATCATAGGAGGGATAAGGCAACCTCTAGGCCTGGCTTTCCCTATGTGCCCCGTGGGGAGGTAATCTGTTGATGACCTTGTTGCCATAGATTTCGTTAGCCGCGCATTTTATTGTTGGTGCCTTATTGGTAATATGAAAGTGTGAAGCAAATGTTTTGTTTGTCCTGAAAAGTCACATTTTCATTAAATAAAAAGGAAAGTACAAACTAGACGAAGAGGTGTTACAAAATCGAGGGACACGGAATCTCGGTTCGGGGAGGTTGTTGCCCATCTTTCCTTTAAGAACTGTGCACCACCCATTCCCCCCTCGAAACTGGCAGGGCGAGTTGTAGACAGAGGCCTACTGCAGGTTCTTTGGTTGTGCCTTGTCTACTCTATTTTATTCTTGTCGTCCGAGGCCATCCATCTTTCTGCTGTAGCTCCTGGATGTAGCATTCTCTAGCTAAGACCTGCTTTCCTTGGACTTTCCCCACTCTCGAGGAATTAGGAACTTCATTTTGAGGTGGTAGGTTGATGTGACAGCCTTTAAGTTTTTAAGGGTCGGCTTCCTGATGATGGCGTCGTACACCGGCAGAGTCTTCACTACCAAGAAGTCAACCATAATAGGGGCTATGCAGAGGCTACTCCCCACAAGGACAGACAGCGTGATGGTTCCCACAGATTAGACAATGCTTCTAGAGAAGCCTTTTAAGGGCATGGGGATTGTCTGTAGTCGGGCAGCCTCAATACCCATCTTGGCGAAGGCTCCCCAGAATAGGACATCCGAAGAGCTCCCGTTATCGATGAGGATTCTGTGAGTGATGAAGTTAGCGACAAGATTAGTGACCACTAGGACATCATCATGGGGGTATAGGACCCTTTCTTCATTAGCCTCCATAAACGATATTATCAGAGTAAAGTCACCCCTCCGCTATTTGGCAGGATGATACTCAACTGAGAACATCTCGTGGTATCGGGCCCGTCTGGCATGTGCTTTCCTTCTTGATGAGGTAACACCCCCGCCTTCAAACCCTCGAACTATGGTTCAAATTTCCCCAAGGGGGGCTCCTGCCTTGGTGGAGAATGAGGGCGAACTGGAGGTGGCTCTCTTATCTCCAATTGTCATTGAGGGCTATTTGTCCTCCTATTCCGTTCGCCTCGTCCCGACTCCTTTCTCTTGATCTTTCCCTCCTCTCTTGCTCTTGCCCCCTGACCGGAGAGTGGCATCGCTTCCACTGTTTTGCATATTCCCTCCTCCCTTGTAGGGAAAAGTAGTCTACGGTATTGTGAATGGCAAACGTGGACCAGTCATACATGCAGTAGCGGCGCATTGTTCCCCAGTTGTGTTCCTTCTAAATGGTGAACATGGACCGGTCGTACCGGGGTCCGGATCCCTATGCCGGGACTTCCCCTCGTTGTCTCTTGGGAGCTCTTCTCTATTTTTTTATAGGGCTTGGCCTTGATTGGGACCTTCGTCTTCCTCTCTGCACGCTCCACTTCCTTCTTTCGTTGCTCCGTCAATGCTCGGAAAGTATCTTTCGTGTTGATGAAGTTGTCAACCTGGTCCATGAACTTTGGCAATGTTGCGAGAGTCCTTTTGGCCAAACACCCCCCCAAGAGCGCCACCAAGTTATCTTCTCATTCTAGTCGTCAGTGGTCATTCGCTATTTGTTGAACGGGGCTAAGTGGGACTTTAGACCTTCATCTTCTGTTTGTTTGATGGTGAGGAGTACGTAGCTAGGCACTGCCTTCTCTGACAGGACATGAACTGGGTTAGGAATGGCCTGTCTAGTTCGCCAAAGCTGTCCACCGATTTAGGCTCTAGTGACTCGAGCCACACACGTGTTGACCCTTTTAGGATCAGTGGAAATGCCTTTCAAGCTATTTTCCCGGGGAAGCCATGCAAGTTCATGTGAGCCTTGAAAGTTTCCAAGTGCTCGAGGGTGTCCCTTCCTCCATCATATATCTCCATATTGGAGACTTTAAACTTTCGTGGCAAAGGCACCGCCATTAATGTGGCGTGTTGTTCTGATGGTGGAGCTATTAATGCGGCATGGTTATCTGAACTCCTTCCCTCAGTCTGTCTCCCATTTGGTCCTTTCATGCATTTTCTGTCAGTAGATCAAGGCTCCCTGTATATCACGCCTGCTATGCGAGCAGGCACTTAAGGACTAGACACTACTTGAGGGGGCCTCAAATCGACGAGTCTCATCCCTTACAGTATCATCCCTCCTCCAGGTTGTGTACAGAAGAGCTTTCCCGTGGGCTGAGTTAGGGGCTCGTTACTCCTGGGCCAAGCTTTTGATCTTGCTTCCTTTTATTTATGGGCCTCTTGGGCTTAGTGGGGAAAATTCCCTTATAATAACAATACAATTAAATGTCTTTTTAGCACATGAAACGTTCATGTTTGGATACAGAAATACTCCCAACTCATCTCATTTCATCATTATAACTTTTTCAAATTTTCATACAAAATATAATAAACCATTCAATTTTTTCAAATATTAAAATAATAATATTATTAAAAAATAATATTCTAACAAGATTTTATTCAACTTATCTAAAACTATCTCATCTCATCTCACCATCCACATGAGCCTAGGTCACCAAATGAAAAATAAAAGAACTGATGAAGTGGCTAGGTACATACAAAGACGATCGATACTTCCTATCAAATTATATAGGTAATAGACTCTGTTAGGGACTGGGTCAAATCCTTTAGAAACTTATTACTAAGGGAAGAGATAAGGCAAAAGAGATAAGGCAAAGAAGTTAGCTCAGACTCCTAAAAGGAGAAGGCTTCACAAGACTTAGACTCCTAAAAGGAAAAGGCTTTACAAGGTAAATTGAGCTCTATCACTCCAAAGAAGTAACATTTATAAATAGCATACAAGAGGTAACAAATACAAGATTGTAACTAAAATTGATTCACTTCTTCTATATCTAGATATACTCTCATATTGCTATACAAACTTTGGCATTGGAGACTCCACAGGGCAACCAGTGCCGCCCCTTCATTTGTTGCAAGTATTTTGTGTGGTTGGCAGTATGAAACACGTCCTTAGTAGTGGCGCCATCTGTGGAATCTTTACATACTTCAACGTGATTTTCACATGCTAACTACCACGCGATCATATGCAAATCGTGATTTTTTAATGCCAGAAATCAGAGTAGGGGAATTCTGTGATTCACAAGATCGTCTCTAAAAATCATATAAGATCTCTTTAACTTTGTTATTTCCTATTATTTATTTTCCTAACGCTATAGTGAATGGTTAAAAAAAAAAACAGAGACAAACACTACTTTGAAGAACTTATCCCATTATCTTTCTTTTAGCTACATATTGCATTATAATCTAGCTGCATCCTTAATTATACATCACATATACGATCCATTTGAGTTCCCAAGCTTATACGTATGGGCTGCTTTCTCATATAAATATATATATATATATATATATATATATATATATATATATGTGTATCATCAAAGAACTTATGAAAATAAACTTGTGTTATAGGTTAAACTAAAAAACTTTGACTCCCCAATAAAGATCAATACCATGCATGTGATAGGGATAAGATTAGAATGATGATCAGTATTGCTAGCTGTAGCGTAAAGATCACTGCAGGTAAGGATAACAGCGAAAGGTAGGTTTAAGTATAGAAATGATTATATATATATATATATATATATATATATATATAAATGTAGCTATCAAACCCCGAAACATGGTCTTAATGATTTGTTTTGGAAAAGCTGCTTTTAGATCGAGTGTCATGCAAATAAAGAGAGGATTTTTGGTTTATACCCTCATCATCATCTATATTATATGCTTCCCCTATTAGTACTTCCTCTTACGTAATCTTTTCAGGGGGTTTTTCTTTTTTCCTAGCTGTTTCATAATTGGATCGATCTTCACTCTCAAGCTTTTACTTTGAATAAAAAAGCTAAAATGTGTAGTTGTCCAAACGTATATGTATGATTGCATATATATATATTGTATGTGTGTTCTTTGATCACGAACATATATGATTGCATATCTGTTATAAATTGCTCGGAATCCAAGTGACTACATGCCCTGAGAATATACTTTATTAGAAATCGCCCGCAAGGCGTGGAACACCGGCTACAAAGCCCTTCCCAGCACCACACATGCTTCTTAATCAATTTGCATTAGAATAGACCAGCCGACTAGTATCATAGGCATCTTAGGCTTTCCTTAAGGCCAGGGCATGGCTGCAACGAGGCATCGTTCATGCGTCACTAGCCTTCACCACACTTCAATAAGATGGCTCACGCTTACAAATCTCAAACTTGTAACTTGTATTATGCTTACCTATTTTGTATTAGTGAAATCTCTCAGGACTCAGCGCAATCAAGAAGGGCATGGAGGTCAAAGAATCCCACGACCCACTCAGCAATCAAGAAAGGCGTGGAGGTCAAAGAACCCCATGACCCACTCAACAACAAGACCCGCGCCTCTCGGCAAGCAACAAAACCGACATATCCACCATGCAACCAGACCAAGGTCTCCGTGGAAAGCATATGTCGTTCTGTCACTACTCGTGCCAAGGCATGGCTACCAACGAATATCTCCCATATGTCACCAGCCTTCACCACTCAAGCAAGATGGACAAGTTTTCAAATTTCAAACTTGTGGTTTAGGTTATTTAACCTTAACATGTTTGTTTTTGTTGGTATGATCCCGCTGTAGAATGCGGTCACGCTTTGTCTCCCTCCTTAAAGGGTTACACGGTCGTGACACTCTCCCGCTACACCCATCGCCAGAGTTACGCTATCGAGGGCATCACTCGCATCGCCAGGGTTACGCAGTCGAGGTCATCTCTGGCTACACCCATCGCTAGAGTTATGTAGTTGAAGGCATCTCCTGCTACACTCGCATTGCCAGGGTTACACGGTTGAGGCACTATTCCGCTGGCCTAATAGCTAAAGGTTAAAACGGTCGAGAGATCTCCCGTTAACACCTTCTCGCCAAAAGGCAACGTGGTCGAGGGATCTCCCACTAGCATAATACTTAAAGGTTAAAACGGTCAAGGGATCTCCCGTTAACACTTTCTTGCCAAAAGGCAACGTGGTCGAGGGATCTGCCACTAGCCTAATACTTAAAGGTTAAAACGGTTAAGGGATCTCCAGTTAACACCTTCTCCCACTACACTCACATCCGAGTGTCTCCACTCACCACAACTGCCACCAGCAAGTTACCTCCGGGAACGAGCCTTTGAGCTTCTCAATTGCCTTACGCGGGTATCCTTCGGAAATGAGTTGACGGACTCAGCAACTGCCTAAAATGGATCCAGGGGGTAGACGGGCACCCTGACCACTTAAGCACGGGTTACTACAAACAAACTCTTACATCCACATCAAGAAAGGAAAACACCAACAAAAAATACAGCACGGGGCAAAATCTACTAAGGCCACCAAAAACAATCACCAAGCACGGAAATATATGCACTTTACTAACGAAAAATATTCACATACAATCACTACACAAATGTTCTTACAAAAAAACTTCACAAAGACCCATCCTCGAAGGCCTTTACTACAAATTTTACAATTTCTTCTTGAGGACCACTCATCAAGATCTCCATTGCATAATAGTGAAAAACTACGAACCAGCTACCAGAATTTCTTTTTCTGCAGGTTACCTTCACCACGATTGACTTGAAGATTCTCAAGGCCTTCTTGATAAACAAGTTGACCTTAAGAATCGAGGGTATCTATTAGGGACTGGGTCAAACCCTTTGGAAACCTATCACTAAGGGAAGAGATAAAATCAAGAGATAAGGTAAAGAAGTTAGCCCAGACTCCTAAAAGGAAAATCCTTCACAAGACTTAGACTCCTAAAAGGAAAATGTTTCACAAGGTAAATTAAGCTTTATCACTTCAAGAAAATAACATCTATAAATAGCCTACAAGAGGTAACAAATATGAGACTGGAACTAAACTTGATTTACTTCTTCTTTATATACCTTTACTCTCATATTGCTATACTAACTTTGGCATCAGAGACTCCACAGGGTAACTAGTGCCACCCCTTCATTTGTTGTAGGTGATCCATATAGTTGGTGGTGTGAAACATGTCCTTAACAGACTCAATTTAGATCGACGAGGTCTTTTGTATTGCATGATATGTATTGTCTACAATTTGTTAAAACAAGTGAAAAATCAATGTGGAGGAAACACAACTGTATAAAAGAGAGTAAGGATATTAAGTTCTAATATTTTAAAATGTAATGAATGTTAGAGAAAACATAAAGAGAGAGAGAGACTCCCAATTACGATAAGGTTCATGTGATGATGCCTCACAATGGTGAACTCCCTATATAACAGAAGCAATGGGGATTAGGTCTAGAAAATTTGAGATGTGGTTTTCTGGCTTTTGTAATGTAGATATCAAAATCTAAGTATGTTTTTTTTTTTTTTAAATATATCTTGTATTCAGGTTGTTAAAATGGGTAGGAAGAGTAAAAAGGTTTAAATATAATTATTTAGGGTATTGTTTTTGTATTTAGTAAATGTTGTTTTGGTTTTTGTACTTTTAGCTTTCACCGAAATCCAGAGAAATAATGATTGGATGAAAATGTTGAAAAAAATATTTTGATTGGAGTTTTTTTTCTGTTTTTAAATGAGAATATACATATATATATACACACACATATAATATATACTAGTATTGACAATGAGAGATCATTAAGTTTTTTAGGTTTTACTTTTTATCCTTCCATTATTAATGTTGTAGATGCTTGAACATAAACCTAATTAATTTGTTAAATCCTCCCTTGACCTATAGAAAAATGTAATTTCCTAGCGAACAAAATAGAAAGATGGAAGAAATAAAAATTAAAGTTCCAAGTACATATTGCATTGCTTACAACACAAATTCTTTATCTACACAAATAGACACAAACCACATCTTCAGATTCAAAATATTACAACTATATTAATGTTTAAAGTAAAAACTACGCTAACTAAAGATGATCAGCATACATGTTTGCCATGAATATTGCTACTTGTTAGGAAATTGAGTTTGGCTGAATATTGCACGCTCACTCATATGCCCCCACAATCGTGAATAACATTGACACTTGAAATATTGTCCTTTATACGCACCCGCAAGCACAATGTTGTGGGTGCAACATTGAGCTTGTCCTGAATTGAGATAAACTGAACGGTAGACCAAGGCTTAATGAAAATTTCTTCCAACTAATCTTTGGTAGAAATAAATTGATGTCAATGAGTTTGCGAGTGACCATATCACATACAAAGTAGAAATCAATTTCAACAGGCTTTGTACGAATATGAAACACTGGATTTGCTTAGAGATACATTGCCACAATATTGTCACGCCAAAGAATAGGAGGCCTGGGCACATAAAATATAAGTTCTTTAAGAAAAGATGTCGGCCATTGAAGCTCAGTAGCTATATTTGCAACAAATTTGTATTCTAATACGGAAATAAGTCTACAAGATAAGTCTATTGCTTTTCGCAACTCCACGAGATAAGATTTTTATACAAGAAAATAGAAAACCCACCAGTAGATTGTCTATCATCATAAGAACCCGCCTAGTCAGCATTAGAATATTTTTGAAGAATGTCGAGAATATAGCAGGATTGAGAAAAAAGAATGCCACCATTGTTGGATATGGCCTCAATACCCAAAAACAAATGTAGAGGACCCAAATCTTTAATTGCAAAATTAGTTTGTAAAGCATTTAACAAATCATCAACAACAGGTAGACTTGAACTAGTAATCAGGATATCATCAACACAAATTAGAACGTACATTGCGATGTTATTCATAGTGCGAATAAATAATGAAGTGTCAGACTAAGGACCATGGAAACCAATTTGAATTTAATGACTGCTTAACCTTGAAAAGGAGGCTCGAGGAGCCTATTTCAGGCCATAAAGAGCCTTGTGCAATTTGCAAACATGATTAGGGGATTGCGGATGTAGGAAACTGGGAGGTTGAGACATGTATAACTCCTCAGACAAAGTTTCATGCAAAAAGGTTTTTTTGTGCATCAATTTTCCTAACAGACCATCCACGAGAAAGAGCAATGAAAAAAACAAGACGTATTGTGGTAGGTTTTATAGTTGGACTGTATGTCCTTAAACCTTTCAATCTCATCATTTGCTTTATGTTTGATTAGAAACACCCATTTTGACCTAATGATATTTTGGGCAGCTTCGAGTGGAACTAGGGACCAAGTTTCATTTTTCAATAAGACATCAAATTCAGTGTTCATGGCAGCACGCCACTCAAAAGGGTGATTGGTGAGGGAGAAGGTGGGAAGAAATATTGAGGTCGACAATTAGGGCATTAGGAAAAGGGTAACAAATGAAGCCATCGATGTAGATTCTGGGTTTAGAGATGAAGGTTTTGGATCTTGTAATCATGTTATGTTGAGATGGGGGAGGCTGGTAGAGGGCGGATCAACTTGAGATGGTTGTGCTAGAAGGGTGGTTGGCGAGGGAGAAGAAGAGAAGGGTGGGGTTGTAGGCGAGAGTACTAAAGCAACTAGGCTAGGTGGTCATGTGTTGCTGTGTTGGGCTATCACGGATGAAGATGTTGCACTCAGCTCGGGTTGAGGAATGAGCTGTAGCACAAGAATGGAGATGGTGTATTGGACTGAATTGTGAGGGGGGAAGGGGAGGAATGGGAATTGAACTAAAATGGAAACATAGATTCGTCAAATTGAACATCACGGGAGATAATTGTTTTGCTAGTTTGAGGGTTAAGGCATTCATATCCTTTATGTTTTAAGTTGTAGCCAAGAAAGAAAAAATGGGATGAGCAACATTAAAGTTTGTAGCGGTTGTAAGGCCGATGATTGGGCCAACAAACGCAACCAAAGACAAGTAGAATAGAGTAATCAAGAAAGGTCCGAAAGAGTTTTCGATATGGTGAGGTGTGTTGGAGGAGAGGGGTGGGCATGCGATTTATGAGATAACAAGCTAGTTGGAAGGCATCATCCCAAAACTAGAACGAGACATGACTGTGATGTAAAAGACCAAGTCTTATTTTAATGATGTGACGATGCTTACGTCAATGGAGCCATTTTGTTCATGTGTATGTGGACAGGAGAGGCGATGGGTGATGCCAAAAGAGGCAAGCAAAGTGGATAGGGGCCTGTATTCACCATCCCAATTAAACTAAAGTGATTTGATTTTGCAATTGAAGAAATCTTATACATATGGTTGAAATTGAAGAAAAAAAAAATTTGACATAACTTTTGCAAGAAATTGAGTAAAGCCATATATATTGACTATAAGAATCCTAAAAGGAAACATAATAACGAAATCCTTTATAAGAGATAATGGGAGACAGGCCCCAGACATCATTGAAAATTAAATCTAGATGTGTCAAAGCATAGTTACAAGATGTAGACAAAGGTAGTTTTTACTCTTAGAATTAAGACAAGCAAGACAAGAAGAATTCTGACTATCTCAAAAGACATGTGGAGAGAACTGAGATAGGATATGATGACCGTCTTTGAGGGCTGGATGACCAAGTCGCAACTGCCATTAAGAGATAGGTGTATGTTCACCGACAAGCACAGAGGGAGGATGATCATTCAGGGATGAAGGAAAAGTGTAAAGCCCATTTTTACTCGGACCACACAACAGAATTTTCCTTGTGGCCTAATCCTTTACAAAAAATAAAATAAAATAAGTAGGATGAAATTCAAAGAAGGTGTTAGTGTTAGCTGTGAATTTTTGAACAGATAGTAAACTCTTTGTAAGGGAGGAAATGTGAAGAAGATTATGTAGGAGAAGGGAAACTTTGAGTGTAAAAAGGTGGGTTGTGCCAAAATGTTTAATGGGCAGACCAAAGGCATTAGCAATACGAACCTTATTAAAACCAACATACTCTTTTGCCTTGATATTTAGATTAGCCAAATCAGGTGTGATGTGGTGGTAAGCATGAGAGTTTGAGCACCAATTACCATTTGATTGTTCTAATAGGGTTGAGAAGTAAGCTTGCATACCAAGTGGGGCCTCACTTTGATATGCCTCATCAAATCTATGGTAGCAACAAAGACCAATGTGGCGAACATGATTACACACTTGACAGATGGATCATTGAGAGTTGAAGGAGGATGGGGTGCCACGACTATTCCCCCATCCTTACGCAAAGCGATGTGGGTTGGAGGGAGTGCCATAACCACCAGGGGCAAGAGAATGTCCTCCACGAGAGTTTCCATTATGAGCTTGGAAGTTTGCACCAGCAAAGGATAGATTAAAAGATGGTTGGTGATGTTCAAGTTGAAGCTCATGAGCAAGCATGTGGCCATAGAGATCCTCTAGAGATATGAGTTCAACTCTTGTGCTGATTGAAGTGATGAAGAAGTCGTACTCAAGGCCAAATACAGCCAGCAGAAAAGAAACCAATTCAAAAGTCATTTAGAGGTTCATTTAGCAGCAAGCATGTCAGCCAAATTGGTGAATTTCTAAAAATAATTTGAGATTTAAGAATTTCCCTTCTTAAGAGTTGCAAGTTGGTAGTGCAAATTCATCGAATGAGCCCAAGAGGTGGACATGAACATCCTCTCTAGTGTAATCTTGAATTATCAAGATGTTGAGCATTTGGTGACATATATAAGCATTGGCTCAGAGAGAGGGGATTTCGAGGCACTAAGAATTAGTTAGTCTTGCAGTATCCATTGCATGTAAGCTAGACTGGGAATAGTTTGATTGGTGGGTGTGGTGATGGCCTAAGAAGGGCATGGAACCATCAACATACCCAAAAATGTAGAGACCTCTAAGGTAAGGGACAACCTGTGCATTCCACAATAAATAGTTTTCACAGATCAGTTTAATTGTGATAGAATTGGGGAAAGGAGTAGAACATGATGCAGATAAAGTGTTTGATGAAAATAATGGGCGGGTGAAAGAAATAGGGGAAGCAACATGAGATTCAAAGGAAGGAGAATGAGGGTCTGCCTTTGAAAAATTGACATTAGTCACTGACTTGTGATACCATGTTAAGAAACTAAGTTTGGTTGAATATTTCTTACTCACCCATACTGTGAAGCCCTGTTCATCAATAAAGAAGTTGTACATTATCAAAACATAGTTATTGACTAGGACTCTAAACATACAACTAGGAGACCATAGTAATACAATAAATGAGGACTACTTGACTACTGACTCTAGTTGTGATTTATCCATTTGACATGTATCCTTCTCCAACTTAATGTGATTATCTTCCAAATGTGCTTAGCAATCATGATTAAAATTGCCACTTGAAATATAATCCTTTACACTCCTTATGACCATCGTGTTGCTTAAATGGTCGACTTCTATTACTATAAGTAATTAATTATATACTATCATTTTATGTAGAACAAATGACATCCTTTTCTCTCTGCAAAATAGCACGCAGTAGTCAATGTTGTAAATGATACCTATATGTATATATATAAATTAAATTCTTATTCAAATAGGATTAACATATTTTTTGCATCGAGCTCTTTGATTAGCTAATATAAATATAGGCTACTCTATTGTATTTTTTTTCTTGATAGAAATATAAGGAGATGGCTCTGTGTGCTAAGATTCATGATTCCAATCAAAATAAAGAAGAACTACCAAAGTGTTTTATAGAAGGATTTTTGTGACATAGGTCTCTTTTGGCCAAGAACAACTTAAGTTAAATGGAGTCCCTATCGACCTGTTTTGGTTTAAAAATATCAAATCTTGAATGCAATGTAAAGAGAATGTTTATTTGATGGCTTTAGATGGACAAAACAAGAATGGAATTTTAGGAAAAAGAGGTTTTATGATCCACTATAAGAGATGGCACTTTTTGGGACGAACATTTTCATCCCACAAAATGTCATTTTCGTCCTTAAAACTTATTGGAAACGATTTTTTTTTTTCGTCCCTAAAAAATACTTTTAGGGACAAAATGTGGCCAACCCATTTGAAGTTGTTCGAAGGAAATATTTTTTGGGAATGAAATGGTTTCACCCCAAAATAATATTCGAACTAAATAAAATTGGTTCGAACTATCGAGTAGTTGTTTGGACAGATTGGTAGTTTCATTTGAATGAAAAAAATTTATTTGATCATGTTTGAATGAAGTAAGTGATTGAACAATTTCTTGTTCTTCAAACACTTTAATTTGTGGTAGAACATAAAGAATCCGATCAAACGTCCTTGAGAAACCGTTCAAATTAAAAAATATGTTCAAACGGTTTATTGTCCATTCGAATGATGATAAATTTGTTCGAACATAATAGTAAGTTTTCAATTAATAAAACATGCAGAGTGTTTAAATGTATTAGTAACCCATTCGAACCGGAGTATTGATTTCATTTTCATTCGAATGATTTTGGGTTGCTCGTTCGAATTGCGGCAAAAAATGTGTTCAAACGATAATAGCTAATAATTATTGTTTGGACTGAATATTTTATGTTCGAATGGTAATCACTAATACAATAAATGATAAATTTAAAATAATCCAACTATATTTAAAAAATTATAATTAAAACATCACAATTGTTTAAATATTTCATTAAGCCAAAATAAGTCAAAAGACATAAAGTAAGAAAATAAGTTTTAAGTTGGTGGTGGCATAAAATTCTGGGACATCATTAACTGAATCTATTCAAACATTTTTTGGGATTGAACTTTCATCTCCCTCCACATGTCTTGTTGCAATCGCACCTCCATATCCGCTGCCTGATGTAATTGAGCCTCCAACTCTTGTTGCTTGGACTTCAATTATTCGATCTTGAGCCTTACTTCCTCTATGTTTCGAGAGTTATTATTTGATATGCTTTGGGAAGAGGATGAGGTTGAGTATGAAGGCTTCATACAACGTCCTAAACCCCTCAAATATCTAGAATAGGGTTGAAAATTTTCAGAAAAGATCTCAACATTGTTAACGAAGGATTCATCAGATGTAGTAGCATTTTGTTGAAGGGAAGCCATCTTTTGCCACAAAAACAAAATAGAAAAGAAAAATCATTAGAGATAGTATAAATAACATAAATATTATTAGGGAAAAAAATTAAGCGCAATCTACTTCTGGTTCGAGACTGGTCCAACACCATTGCGATTTTTATTTATGGTCCAAACATACAATTGAGTCAGATTATAGTTAGTAGAACTATCTTGTTCTTGCAAAAGGAAAATATATGTGACAACTTCAATCACAAATGTTGATATGTTAATATTTAATGAGGACTAGTATAATGTTACCAATTTCTTTGATAGTCGATGAACAAATCTAGAACCTGTATGATTGTGTATTGTTAAATTTGCTATATTTATTTCGTTGAAAATACTTTGTTGCTGTAAGAAAATAAACAACATTATTATTATATTTATTTAATTCATCTAACATATAGCATAATGAAAAAGAGTAGCGAAATTATTTGATATGCTGGATTTTCAACCATATCACAAAGCTCCTCACATTCGTCTGGACGCATGTTTTGGAATGGGTTCTCATGCACCTCTATTGCACTATTAAACTTTTGATAGTGTGCATGACATCTATTTTTTGTATCGCCGGAATGCATTATTCATCAACCATTACTCAATTCTCTCGCCGGCCAAAATTAAGTTCAAACTCATACTTGAAAGAATTAGGAATGATAAGAACAAAAATAAACTACTTATAAATTAAGAATAATTGAATAAAATTATTTTCTAAGTAACTTATTACCAAACAACGAGTTTTGATACGATCTTTCAAATCTTGGGGAACCTTGGCCCATGAGGATATAGACATGGGTGCATATGTCCTAGTAACACCTTAACTTCGACGATGGTTTACAACAACTATACAATAATTAAAGAATATAATATCAAAAAATTATTTGGTTTTTAAAATACCATCACTTAAATCATCACATAAACTCAAATTTCTATTTAACATACCTTGGTCTATGTTTAATGATGTTGGCCTACCATCCATGGCAGGAGAACCAATTGGGGAGTCAATAATGGATGGAAATGGAAAAAGAGTTGCTTTGCGTTTGGGAGACATAGCTGTTTAAAAATATAATAAATTATTATCTACAAAAATATTCTTATTGCATAATGATACTTATATATAAACAATTCATTCACTATCAGTTTCGCTCAACCAATCGCCCTCATCCTCACTTGACACTTCAATTGACTCATGTTCTTTTGACAAGCCTCCCTCAATTACTTCTAGTTCAATATCTTCTCTACGCAATGGAACTATATCATATTGGCTGAGACCAACAAATAAATTGATGTCTAATTCGTTTCCTTGATATGCTTCTTCATTTGTTAGATTATCAAAACCTTCTTATTATGCCCCCGCCTTTGGAATGATACATTTCTTGGTGCAAAATTTTGTACCATTCGCCATGGGTTTCCATACTCCAGGTCATCTAAGTACAAATCTTGATTTTCTTGGTAAGCAAGAACGGAAGGATTCTTCTCATATCATGTGCGAGATGTATTAACATTCACAAAATATTCATCATTACACACTCTCAACCTAAGACTTGAGACATCCCACCAAGTACACTTAAACAACCAAACTATATGTTCTCCTAAGTATTTTAACCAAATGATATCTTTGAAGACTCTGTAAAAGTCAATATTCTCCTTCCCGTGGCTTCCTTCAACAACGACCTCACAATTTTGAGTTTTTTTATAGCATTCTCTGTCAGCCTTGTGAAACATAATTTTCTTGTATTTCTCAACCATTGAGACTATGTATCTTTATTAAAGAAAGGACAAACCCTCTTACCTTTTGTACCCACCCAGACAAGTTTTCGTATGCCAAAAAAATCATCTATTGTCTACACCACTGCAACATGCATCTTAAACTCTCTTGATGATACTGCATCATATGTTCTAACACCAACTTCACACAACTCTGCAATAAGTGGGTGAAGATAAACGTCTATTTCATTCCTTGGGGGTCTTGGCTTTGGTATAAGTAGAGTCATCATAAAGTATAGATCCTTCATGCACTTCTAAGATAGCAGATTATAGAGCATTAGTATGACTAGCCAAGTACTGTGAGAAGTACTCATATTTCCAAATGGATTAAAAACATATGTTGTTAACATTGCGATCGAGACATATCTTTTGCAGTCAAGAAGGACATAAACAATCTTTGTAGTTTAGAAATCAATGGAAAATTTCTTAAGACTTTTTGAGGTACATTATGTTTATCGAATGTCAATCTTAACTCATGACAAACTAGACATTCATTACATTCGAGGGCAAGGATTCGATATAACTATACTATACATAATTAGAGTCTAATATAACTGTACTTATATAATAGTATTATTACATTATACATATCTAATATATCAAATGTAAGTTTATATTAATAACTTAATATTAATGTTCATGTTTGAGAACAATTTTGTTCAATGCACAAAATGTTCAAACATAATAGGCGCATGTTTGAACAGTTAAAATCCTACTATAGACCATTTGAAGGTAATTAGTTAAACATTCGAACAACTTATACACATGTTCAAACATATATGGGTTCTTAACAGATGACCCAGGTACGTATTGTATTCTGGAAGCTTCATGAATCAAATGTTCAAATGGTCCATTTTTGTTCAAACATTTAAAACTATTATAGTAAGCCATTCAAACAGACAAAAGGCTAGTTCGAACAAGACTATTTTGAGACAGTTATATAATCCCATTTTTCTTCAAACGGTTCATTCACACAAAAAAGGTTTAAAGCCACCACTCTTCGCCATAGGTTGACCTTTGGTTGTAGTCTAAGAGGTATGGCCCACCATCCTAGTCTCGTTTGGCTTGAAACTAGGGCTATTGTGTGTCAAAAATGGAGTTTGGATCTCGAATTCAATCCGATCCCTTTTTGTATATTTCAGCCATGAAACACAATGTTTGACTGTATAAATGATGGATTGAGGTCTAGGCTTCATGCCATGTTGATTTGTATCCTTAAAATCAATGATTCTTTATGAAACGTTGGTTTTTACATTTAGTTCTAAGTGGACTCAGCCATGGATGTTCATGGTTGAGGTTAGCTCATTCTAACGACTTCAAACCTGTTCGAATAGTTTTTTGCCAAACAATCATTTGTTCAGTTTGAACGTGGCACCACATGTTTGAATGTAAAGAACTAAGTCAAATATTCGTTTGAATCAATTTGACTTAGTTCTAACAAATAAAAAATTGTTCAAATGGTATCTCATACACACGATTCATGGCCATATGATGATACTGTTAGAACTATATATTTATTTGTTCAAATTAACTATAATTGTTTGAGCAAAGCCTCGTACTAGTTAGAATGGTTTCACTTAATGTTTGAACAGGTTAAATGTTAGTTCAAAAAGAATATTTTCTATTCAAACACTACTCAGCATAACATAATTACAACTTCAAATTTTATTTATATTCTTTGTTTCTTTGTTGAATGAACAATGAATTAATGACATACGTTAGAAGAAAGCGTGGAAGGGAGGGGCAACCTAGTGATGAAGCTAGTGAGCCAAACAGGCCAATATTAATTGAGCAAGAGATCATTATAGAAGACTTTTCGCAATTTGTCTGGGAGGGAAGGAGCCTATCTTCCATAATTAGCAATAGAGGATGGTGCTCGATCTATGAGCACGCCTATCCTGATATGGTTAGTGAATTTTATTGAGCTATATCAGAGATGGCAGCTGATGAGGACTCCATTACATTTGATATTCGGGGAGTCAATATTACTATCTCAGCAAACAATATTGCAAAGTTTCAAGGGGTCCCATGTGAGGTGGGTGTATACCCTACACAACACCCAGCTGTAGGGATAGACGTTGGCGACGCCATCGAGGATGGGACTTTAATAGACAATGGTCCAGCGCATGATGAAATTCGTTAGTTGATGCATGCCGATTTGCCTCCTCCATATGATGCTAGCAAGGTCAACAAGTAGGTTGATTATTGAGCCTTTTTTCGCATGTTGAATATGATCTTACACAATATCGATTCGAGAAAACACAATATAGATTTTGGCATCGAACAGACTCAATTTATGTTATGGATAGCACAAGGAGAGCCGATTGATCTGCCTTTATACTTCCTCATCCACATCCGATCTGAGTCACGGTATTTGACTAGAGGTAGTCTACAATATGCATTAATAATCTCCAACCTCCTAGTTAATTTAGGGGCTGATGTGCTATTGACAAAGCAGAGGCAACCACAGATCAAGCTCCTTAAAAAATTCACTTTTAGTAAGAGAGAGGGCCACTTGTGGAAGACTCGCATTAATGTTGCAGTAGAACATGGTGGCACAGAGCGTGATCTAGCTTCTATAGATGTTGGTGCTGATACAGAGGCTGCAAGGACTACTATTAGGGAGATGTGATCCCTGCTCGAGGAGCATCGTGAACTTTTGATCCAGGATTTGGAGAGGATCACTGCGCCCATCATGGTTCGACTATGAGAAATTGAGGTACACATTACAGTGATGTAGGAGGACTTCGTTAATCTTACATAGTAGTTTTGTTTTATTTCGATCTTTTTGTTTTATATCGAACATTGTCACATTAATTTCTATATCATTTTTATTTTTTATATATATCTAGCTTGTTTGTTATCAAAAATCAGTTTTCTTATTTCTCTTACCATTTGGCGATATAAAAAATGAGTTTCCCTAGAAGAAAAACTTTTTTTATTTGCAAATTGTTGTTTACCAAAAAAAACTGTTAATTGATTTTTCAATTAATTATATTAGTTTTCTAGGACGGCATATATGACATTTTAGTTTACCATAAATAATAAATCCGTATAGATATATTTTTCATCTTTTAAAAATGATGATTAATAGACTTAAATAATAATTATTTTCAAAGAATTTGAATGCCTTTTAATAAATTTCTATAACTAAACTTATTTTGATTTTTTAAATCAAAGTTCGAACCAATCATCTAAGCATTCGAACTTATAAATTCGTTAGAACAGGATAGCAAACACCCATGCCAAATTTATATATAACTTTGCACCAAAAAAGTCGTTCGAAGAATTGTCTTTACATTCGAATAGAAAATTTCATACCGTTGAACAGTCTCAAACTTAGTTTGAACGATAATTTTAAGTTCGAACGATGTTTAACCCTATCACGCCACAATTGGGTAAAATTTCCCACCACGAATATTGTTCGAACACTTATGTCAACATTTGAATGTGAAATACCATACCGTTTGAACAAATTACAAGCCGTTTGAACAGTTTTTTTCTTTTCAGATGCTATATTTTGTCTCATGAACTCTCGTTCTAACAAACATTTATTTGTTTGAATGGGTAAAAAATTGCTTCCATATTTTAAGACGAAATCTTAATTTCAAATAACTATTTTTTAGGGATAAAATTTAATTTGTCTCTAAAAAATTTCGTCCTACAAATCGGATTTCTTGTAGTGATCGGGACGTGCATGCTAGGTTAAATGAAATGCATTAAGAGACTCTTTAATTAGCACTTCCACGTTCTTGTAGACACAGTTAATTTCTGTACAATTAACAGATATCGGTTTCTCAATTCATCGTACTAAAACTAGTGATCAGACATCATTCACACATTGTTTTTTCTCCAAGGCTGTTAGGTAGCCAATAGGATTAATGTTAGGCTAAACAACTAGCTAGTGTACTTTATTTTGATTAGACCTTAATTAATCGGATACAATTATTGACCTAACATCCTGGCTGAGATTTTCTTCTCCGATGTGAAATGAATTAATTATTTATAAGGGGTGTTATAAGGTAATTAATTAATTTACTTCCACCCTTAACAAATTAATTATCATCTGATTAATTATTAAGGAAAATAATACATTTATAATTATTTTATAATTTTTTATACAATCCGGTTTAAAACGAAGAATATTTTTATAAAATAACTTATAAAATTATATTATTTTATAAAAATTGAAGGATATATATATAAGTCTATATATATCAATGTTTATAACTTAAAATCGCTGGCTCCACCACTTCTCTATCCCAATGATTGTGACATTAACCAGTTGCCGCAGAGGAATTTATGAGTACTGAACTTGAGTAGGATTTGAGAGATGGTGACCGCGGGTGGAAAGAAGGAAGCTAGCTGCGCTAGCTTGTCCAGACTTCCGGGGCTCCCACAGCATTAACATCTGATCTATATAAAATGATTGGCTTTATCTTTTGAATTATCTGTTCAACAATAATGATTTGCTTTGTACGTACAATATCGGGGGATGGCGGCATGCATGAGGGGCCGGCGGGGCTTCAATATTCTATCCAGCAATTTCAACGTGATATTCTTCTTTCTAGATTACCAGCATCCACATTCTGCGCGTGCTCTTGATCTGAAAACACACACAAAGATGCTTAGACCAAGGAACTTGATCAAGTATATATTCAATATAGCAGAAAGTGATTGAAATGAATGGCCCAACGTTTGATATCTTTTGATTTCTGGTATAAAGGCTCTATATATATATATATATATACTTCCCAGCTGCTAGACCCACCGGGGATACGAAGTAGATTGCCTGCCTTAGATTAAAGCATTTAATATATATGTTGCAGATTCAAAAAGCTCAATATCTTTGACGGACGCACTTAGGCTGATGATTTAATTACTATTTTTTCCAAGCGTTAAGTGAATCCGATGACTGATCATAACGATAGATTGAGAGCGGAGAGATCTGATCCCCTAAAAGATTAATAGAAACTTGATTAGGAAGATTGTGAGAGGTTGGAACTTGGGAGAGAGTTCGAAGAATATATAGCATATATATATAGCTAGCTAGCTATATAATGATTAACCCTAGATTATGAACATGAAATTTTCTTTTTTTTTGGATACATTTCGGAAGGGAGGGTTTTGAATTCAAGACCTTCATTTTGAAGACTGGGGATTTATGCCAATTAGGCTATGGGACTTTGACAACATGAATTAGTGGCTCATGCAAACTTGATATCTTACTTTTCTATCTTCCTATTATAATATAAACTAGATTTATATTTAATTGCAGACAGGTTAATCTTAATATGTGATGACGTTGCTAGTTAGGTCAAGCCATTATAGAGGATAAACATGCCTTCATATTCACACACACAAACACATATAAAAGCAGACGATGATTTCATCAAGTGGTCATGTAATTAGTCACCATCATATTTATTTATTATAAATGTTTTAATCTATGGCCAGTACTACGTACATCAAGATATGAACTAAGCAAACTAAATTTATATATATACAATAATTTTAAATTACAGTCAACCCTATCTCCTACTAGTATGACGGAAATTAGTAGATTAAATGTGTGTATATGATATATATATATATATATATATATATATATATATATACACACACACACGCATATCAATATAAGTTGATCCATGACTGTTAAAAAATAATCATTTGTGACGAGTTATTTACGATATCTGATAATGACCATTTGCTATGAAAATAGATTTATTCTCGTAACAAATAGTCATTCTCAATCGCAAATATATAACTGACCATGCACAAATTAACATTTTTCTTGTAGTATTGTATTCAGTTATGATATATGGACATAGATTAATCGTGTTTATAACGATGATATTAATTGACTTCTACCCAAATATTTTACAGAAGTACTAGTACTTCATACAAACACAATGACACATTCAAACACATAAATTTTCTCTCGAGTTGAAATAATTATGATCTCATGCATGCATGAATTTAATCTAATTAATTGCTAAAATGTTAACATATTTATTTCAAAATCCATGCATTGATGATCGTGTGAATGGGACTTTACAATCAAAATTATAAGTAGACCTATATTTTCATTCCAAATATGTAGCTAGAACGGCAAGAGTACTACTGATCTCTAAGCTTAAGCATTATCGGCCTCCCCACTTTCTTTGACACGGAAGTTTCAAGGGTGAGATTAACGTGGAAGTTCGAAAATTTCGTGCTACTCGTGGGCTAGCTAATTTCGAGAAGAAAAAATCTGTTGAAATTTGCTGTACGTGTTAAATCGGGAGACCAGAAAATAATTTCACACTTAATTGTCAAGAAGTATACATATACTTCAATATATGCAAAAAGCTATGGGCGGAAGACCAGAAAATAGTTTCACATGCACATGAACGAAAGATTTATGTCAATTTCTACACTGATTTGCTTAAGAAATGTGGGTCGACTAAAAAAAGAGTGAATGCTACAGCTGATTTATAACTATGATCGGTGCTCATCATGGTCCCCCGTCAAAAAGCAAGCAGTAGTTGTAGATAAGGACTTATCAGGGATTGAATTTCGACGATTTGATAGAAGAAAGGTGGATACTGAAATAATGCCTTTTTAGTCATACTTAACCATTGACATTAACATCCATATATATACCATGAGCCTTCATATTCGTTTTGCACATGTGATACGTCAATTTGGATCCTATATATCTAATTACTTCAATGAATTGGACGGTGTAATGCGAGAAGAATAGACGCATAACTAAATATTATGTGGGATCCAAGCTATCTCCATATCATAGACATAGACAAACGATTGGAGAGAACCAGCCACGCCACTACAAGAAAATTACTTATTTGTGGTCAACTATTTCTTTGAAAATGACTATTTCCTACGAAAATATATAGGGTTTCATCTCAAATAGTTATTCTAGTCATAAATGCATGCTCATTTTCTTGTAGTGACGTGATGTATTGTATATCTGTCTTCAAAATTGAACCATCTAATTCAGACGTCGTACTAGTACTTATAAGCTAATGTAAGTCGTAAATAATAATAATAATAATATATAATAAAAGTGAATGCTAAAGATTAACGGCCATGATCATCAATGTTCATATAAGTTCAACTCTTTGACATTACATCCATGTATGCACCTAAAAAGCCTTTTCAATTTACCAGTCTTTTGTATAGCAGTGGTACGTTAGAGGTGGGATCATCAGTTGCTTTGGCTTTACGTTGGCATATTTCAAACTTTGAAGCAATTAAAGTCAAATGCTCAAAGTGTCAAAAGGAATATTAGTGAAGAACCGTCGGCCTGATTTTATAACACGGTTTGGTTTACGTTTTATCTAGAGAAAGTATATATGGACGTTAATTTAGCTAGAATATTGGTCGGTACAAAAGGAAATGATTTGCACATTGACAATTTGGTACAGGTACTAAAAGTAGTCAAGCATTGATTATGTTTTGTTATGGAAAATTTGAGAATGTTTGAATTTTTTTTTTAAAATATTATTTATTGAATTTTGAAAAATGATAGCTAGCTAGGGATCATAAATTTAAATATTTTTTTAAAAGAAAAAACAGGTTTTGCATTGAAATTTGTGGAACTAAAAAAGTAGAGATATATTCAAATCTAATTTTTTAAGATTAATTTTTATTTGAGTATTAATTTCTTAAAGTTGTGTTTGAATAGTGAGCTGATATATTCTATAAATAATAGTAAAAAAAAATAATGATTGAATATTAAATAGTAGTAGATCGTAATAAAAAGTAAATAATAATAATAATAATAATAAAATAAAAAATAATGGTAGAATATTTTCTCCGCTATTCAAACTAATTAACCCAAAGTCAATCTTCGCTATTGCCTCCGGCCATTTGATTTTTCAAAGTCATCCCACCATTGTAACAGTTGGCATCTTTGGAACCATACATGATGCGGGACCCACTTGGAAGAGTGTGATGTGTCAACATCTAAAGCCCATCAAGTAATTATATTGGTAGAATTTGAGCCATATTTTTGCAAAGAAGTTCAAAAAGTAGTGATGGGTACACATCATTTCTAAGCACGATATTATAGTATATCCCTCCTCTTTTCCTTTTGGCAAATCCTAACAAAGAATAATTAATACGAGGGTTGCTACACTGAGAAAATTCGGGCATTATTTTCAATGATCAATCAACTGGTCAATTTATTCTTTAAGGGTAAAATCTCTCACGGCTCATCTCAATGATGAAATAGCTGACAATCGAAAGAAAGAAAGTAAAATTTACATTTTATTACTATTCATTTTGCCATGTGACTACAATACCACCAAAATTGTCGTTTGAGTACTTCAACTTCAATTGTAGTCCACATCATTTTTTTTTCTTTTTTTTTTTTAAAAAAAAGCAAGTTAACTTCATTATACTAAATAGATGATACATAAAAAGGGGGTGGAGTTCCTCAACAAACGTCTAAAAGTAATAAAAAACAGTACAAAGTAATTAACAGGTTTATTTGAGACAAATTTCTTGGTTCCTACTCCTGTCCTATGATAGGACATCATCTTATAGAAAAACATGATTAAGATATTTGCAAAATAGCGAACAATGGAACCATCGCTAGTGACGGTAGAACCTCCGCTGGAAGTTGTGAATATGGCGGGTGCACTGTCACATATTGTCTAGAGATGATTTTTGGAGAGGTCCATGATCCATCTTACAAAATCACTAGTTAGGGAAAGCGGTAACATAGGATGGCAGCCGGAATCTAAGCTGAGTGCGTGGTAACAGGCCAACACAGGCGGTGGCGACGTGTGCAGGTGACGTGCCACGCTGAGGAGTTGAACGGATGAACAGATTTGAAGGACCAGAGGCCTTTGAAGCCGGTGGGGCTATGCATGGCCTCCAATGCTACTCCAAGACGCGATTGCGAGTGGAAAACCCGCACGGCAGGTGCCGCGCGTGTGTCGAACGCACTGAGTAGGAACTCATTTTTCTTTCGCGAACATGAAGATCGACGACTAGAGAGGCTGAACCGGTGTCGCGTGTTGGTCGGAGGTTGTCGGAAAGTAGTAGATTAGTGAGGATCGACACTAATGAGAGAAAACTAAGGAAAAAACTATGAAAAAATGTCAAACAGAAAAGCATAAAAATTAAAAAGCCTCTAAGACTGGTTAGGAGAGGAGGTGGTCGGACTAAGCTCCGAACCCTCTCCACTTAGTGAAAACGAGAGAAAATTGGAACTTATGCATGCCAGTTTCCCCCCTCCTGTCGTCCACATCATCTACGTGACCATAAACTAAAAAATTTTATTTTTATTGTTGTTGGAGAAAAAGCATTTAAGGTAGGTGAGGAATCAATAACGAGGAACAAGCAAAGTAGAGTCCTGCAAAAATATGAGGTAACATGAAGATCCAGGGCGAGTCCCCAATAAAAGGAAGCAGCGAAATGAAGCTTTGGGGGAGGACTGCGCTTGGAAAGTGTGAAATAACCTTTTGTATTATTTATTTTATTAGATGAAATGACCTTCATTAAATGTATCACTAGATGAGCTAGAGAAATGAAAGCTACAATATTCCATCTGTTATATAAATCCCCTCGTAAGACCAGAAAAAAAAAAAAAAAAAAAAAAACTTTTGAAATTCTTTAAGCTCTTATACTTCCAGTATTATTGACTTATGGAATGCTTGATGAGTAAGATTATATGAGAATTTTGTAAATAGTAATAAGATAATTTATGAAGTAATAAGATAGTTAGAAATAAGTATTTATTGGATTTTGGAAAATGAATGAGAAAAAATTGAATAAAAAATATTATAAAATTAAAATATTGTTATAATATAATTTTTTAATATAATTTTTATTTTTAGATTTGAAAAAGTTGAATTGTTTTTTTTTATTTGAAAATTTGGGAAACTTATAATTATTAGTTTGAAAAAGTTGTAATAATTAATTTGAAAATATTTGTGTTTAAATGATGTTTGAGAAAGAAATGAGATGGGGTGAGATGGGATGAGATATCTTTCCAAGCATCCCCTTAGGCCTCGTTTGGTTATGCAGTTCAAATGAGGTGAGATGAGATATTTTGAATAGTAATGAAATTTTTGAATTAAGATGAGTTGAGATAATTTGTAAAAAAATGTGTGTTTGGATAATGAGATGAAATAAGATATTTTAACTTTCCTAAAATATTTTTTTGTAGTTGGCCGTGATTATTTCAATATTTCCAAATATGAATGCATTTCTTTGTTAAATGAAATTATTCTAATTATGACCTATTTATTATAGTATATTTTATAAAATTCAAAATATATTTTTCTAATTATATATTACAATAAAATAAAATAAAAATTCTAATAGATAATTATATATATTAAAAATGTGGTAGTTAGCGATACTATAGCAGTACTGTAAAGGTAGATGAAACTTTATAGTAGATCAACTGTAGTGGTACTGTATCGTTATTGTAGTGTTACTGTAGCAATGGTTGTAAAATCAAAGATGGGATAAAATTCTATATTCTACCATTTGTATAGAAAAATAAAAGATGAAGTACAACTCAGATGAGACTATCTCATTTGGGCATCCAAACCGGGACTTTGTTATTGGAGGCATCTAATTAGGAGCACGGCCGGCTGCCCTTTTCTTTATCTGTAGGTCGTGTGTTGAGGAAATTGATGAAGTTTCCCACTGATAGAAATTTGTCTCAGCAATTATAAGATCACAAAACAAGGAAAAAATTTAGATGGAAGGATTGCATTGAAGTTTTTTTTTTCTTCATTTTTTTAATTATATTTGGAATGGTATAGTGCATGTGTGTTGTTTAAAGGAATGCATGAAAGATTGATGTGTTATCCTTTTATTGAGTGGCATATATATTGCCTCATTTGGTTATATAGATTAGATGAGATTAGATGAGAAATATATGAATAATAGTGAGATATATAGTTTGTGAATAGTAATGAAATAGTTTGAATTAAAATGTTTTATGAGATTATAAAAAATAAGAGAGAAAAAGTTAAATAAAAATATTATAAACTTAAAATATTGTTAAAATATTATTTTTTAATAATATTATTTTTTTAGAATTTAAAAAAGCTGAATTATTTTTTGTGTTTTGCGTATAAATTTAAAAAAGTTGTAATGATTAGGTAATAATTAAATAAAAAAATTGAAATTAAATAATATTTATATTTAAATAATATTTAGATGTTGAGATGAGACCATCTGTGAAACTAAATAGGCCCTAATTATTGACAAAAAATGTACGGTACTTGTTATTTTACTCTCCAAAATTTCAAATTGGGGAATGAAGCAAAAACTTAGATAATTTGGTGTGTTGTAAAAGGAGTAATAATTTTGAGAATAAACAATCTCTTTTCTTTTAAAGACACAAAAAGAAAATTATATTACCTATAGGTTGGAACAACAGTGAGGTATTACCTTGGAAATCTAAGAATAAAACATTGAAAGAACTTGGGTTTCGCCGAAACATCATGAGCACGTCTGAATATTATGGTGATCTAGATAATATTCTGTAAATAGTAATGTAAAAGTAATGAATAGTAAAAAAAATATTTTAATAATAATATTATGATGGTCTGAAATGATCTCAGATCACATCACTGACCAAACATAGTCTTAGAAAAAGTTCCCATGAAAATTCTTTTTGGGTGGAAGGCTAAATTCGCCAACTTATCACCCAATGAATGAAAATTCACCGACCTGCGCCCACCGGGCCACCATGGCGCGAGTCTGCATATTGCCTTCTCGACATTCAAAGATTCATAATTGCTAACCGAAGTTAAAATAAATAAATAAATAAATAATCATTCTGAATCCTTAAACATGAGGAACACTACTGCTATTGATGGCCTTAATTAATCAATCTAAATCCTTAATTATGTGTAAACCCATCTGAGAGGAGGCCAAGATTCCATCTGTGTTCATATTTTAAAAGAATTAGTATTTTAATGAAACATCATAAATGGTATAGCTCAAGCTTCATGCTTCTAGTTGGAACTAGCTCTTATTCCATTTATAATATTCAAGGAATACTTAATGCTCAATTCACATCTAGATGTGAATTTCCATTCACCATACTTCTATATACAATCATGCACAATTTAGGATCTTAATTAGGGATAAGATCTAATTTTCGAGGAATAAAATGGCTTTAGATCAATTATTTTTCAAAGGATTGTGCTACTTAGACTGAGAGATATAATCGAGAAAAACGATTGATAAGTGTAAATGCACTTTTTATTTTTTTATTTTTTCTTTTCTTTCAATCATTTTTCTTATACATTTTAAAATATTTTTTAAAATATTAATTCATTAATAGTCATTTTCTTAATCATTAAAAAAATTAAAAATTAAAAAAATTAAAAATTCAATCGATCACTTTCATCGTCACTTTTATTTACAAATAGTTATAACGTACTTACCGGTTATGTCTATTAACTAATGTCAAATTGACCATTAGCTCATATTTAAAAGTTATACTGACTTAGAGTATTTTAAAATTTTATAAATAATAGTAAAATAGTTTATATATAATAATAAAATAGTTTGAGTTGAGATGTTTTATTAGATTTTAAAAAATGATAGAGAAAAAGTTGAATAAAAAAATTATAAAGTTAAAAAATTATTCAAATATTATTTTTAATCTTTTTTTTGTTTTGCAATTTAAAAATATTGTATTGATTTTTGTATTTTGTTTAGAAGTTTGAAAAATTTGTAACTTTTTTTTTTTGTGTTTGGATAATTATTAAATGAAAAAAAGTGATATTTAAAAACAAAATTACGAGAAATTCTCATGATCTCATCTATTTACCGAAACATGGACTAATCTTGATCGTTAGATCATACTTATTTATAAGAATCTTTAATGGTCACTTGGATCTTCCTCAATTCAACTTTAAAATTTAGATTATCAACATTACTACTCAAATATGACCGTTGATGATCATATTTATAACTAAGATATTATATCCAATCTTTTTATTTCTCTAGGACTAAAGTGTTAGTGCCTACAGTCATAAATTTTGATCATGGTCATGATCACTTTCAAATTTCGATGCTTTAAGCCAAGTCTACAACCAAGCATTGGTTCAAGGCAATATTATATTATTGTAGAGTGCAAGCAATAATATGCACTACTTACTAAATGTCCACTTTCATTTTCTTTTTGATCTGGTCGGGAAATGATATTTGTATTTAATTTTAATGTATAAAAATTTCATGTATTTTTTTTTTAAATATGTTCTATATAAAAATAATAATTTTTTAATAGTAAACCTGATTGCATCTGCATATATAGTCTGTGTGAAGCTATAGCTATTGACCTTTCTTTAATTAAGTTCCATAATTTTTTTCTTAATTATGGTTAAAAATTACATCAAGGGTTTACAAAGTTGTGCTTTAAAACAAGCTGGTTGTATAAAGGGTGTAAAAAACTTGTTTATACAATCCGATGGATATTTTAAAGCAAAATTGTTTTTACAACAATTTATACAATTATGTTTTAAATAATAGATATTTTAATAAAATAATTTATAAAATAATATCATTTTATTAAAAATAAAATCAAGAGTATAAAAAAAAGTTGCACGCACGTCATAATTATATAAGTTCATATATATCCTTTTTGGGGCTCACCGACTATATAAATTACTTCACTAAAATCAGTTCAAAACTAGCTATAATGAGTCCTCCAGCTTCCCTTTCCACCGCCAATAAAATAAAGAGTCCAACTTCATTATAATTTATATATACTCTCTCTCTCTCTCTCTCTCTCTAGTATTGCATAATGCATGCCCACCGACTACTGCCACTAGCCCTGGCAAGTCTCTTTGTTAAGATCAGGCCTTAGACTTTACATAAGCAGATCATGAAAGAGACATAGATAAATTAATTATGATATTAATCAATTAGCTGACAATTAATAAAAGATTAAGCTTGCTTAGGTTGCACTACACTTGGCATAATTACAAGTAATTAAGTACTACTCGATGATCATCGGTTTGCTGGTCAGGTTTTTTGAAGCCGCTAAAGTACCCATCATCATGGTCATGAAGCTATTCGGTTTTGTTTATGAAAGAGGATTAGGTCATTGATCAGCTTGCTAAACATCGATTAATTAAAAATAACATATTGCTTGAGTTTAATACGTACAAAACAGTGTCGTTTTAGTTTAATTTAATGGGGTCGATCTAGAAGATAATGGGGTTTCTTATAAGTTATTAAAGAAATATTCGATTTAGATACAAAGAGATTACACAAAAGAAATCAAATAAATTGACGTGGTTTGATTTATTTATTAGATTATAAAGTTATTTTTATTGTAAAGTAGATCTGACAGATCACATGAACTTACATCAATTTATAAGGTTATTTTTATATAATCTCTTTGTGGCTATAGCAGTCCTCGTGTTATTAAATTGAGCTACAATCCTATGTTTCCTTAGTGTATATATATATATATGATTTAGCTGTTAATTATAGAATGGAACCCACGAACCTCGACATGAAAAATGGACGTTTTTCCAAGTATCTTTGGTTTTTTCCTTTCTTTAATGTGGTTGTCATCAAGCTAAGATCGATGCTAAAAAAAACACACGCATATATTTATTTGTATTTGTTAATATCTGTTGAGGCGCCAACATGAACATGACTATGATGTTGTCTTTCTCTAGAAACAAACCATGTTATAAAATACTATATACGCAAGTTGTGCATGCATATGTGAACACAACACGTGTGTGCATGTGAGAGTGAGTTGAGAATTGTTAATAATTTCGTTTGGAACTATATCTGAAATAAATTGATAATATAAGTAAGATGCGGACAATCCTTTAATTGTCTAACCAAATTAGATAACGTAACTCTGGAGAGAGATAGACACATTACGTAAGTTTTATAATATTTTATATACTCCATACAGAATTTTCGTATTAAATAAACCTTACATGAATATTTAATTTTTTTTTTTTTTTTTTTTTGGTTTCTTGATCAAATCATCCATTTTGATCCCGTTTGGATACAAGAAGTCTTTAATCTAATCTCATCTCATTTCATCTCGTCATTACAACTATCTTAAATTCTAATACAAAATATAATAAACAATTCAATTTTTTTAAATCCCAGAATAATAATATTAAAAAATAATATTCTAATAATATTTTATTTAACTTGTAACTTTTATCTCAACTCATTTTATCTCAATTTACTATCCAAACGACACCTAAAGAGAATTTGAATGAACAAACGAATACCTATAATCTAACAAGCATAGCCATTTCCATAGTTCAATAGGCAGTGTATATGGGTCAAGCCACAAGAGCCCAACTTTTGATGGTGTGGATGGAAAAATGGGGGTTTGGTGATTTTGGGCTTGCCAAGTTCTCCAAGCTTTATTTGTACTGTAATTAGGTAGTGTAAGAGTGCACAACGGAATACTTCAAGCATAATTTTTTGAGTTGTTTCACGAGTTTATCCAACCTAGTCCAAAAATTCAATAAGCCTCAAGTGTCACCTCTTGGTGGTGAAGTGTACTACGTTAAATAAACTAGAGTAGCATTCGGAAAACCCCCATAGAATAAATGCTTACTCAATGTAGAATAAAAACAGAGAGATTATTTACTTGTTAAGAATAGTGTGGAAACTAGCTGAGGAATGGCTATATATATCCCTCCCTATGCACTACTCATGGTTGGCCTTAAAGGCTACTCATGGTTGGCCTTAAAGGCCAGCCTTTAATCCTCATTTACCACTTTCAATTTGGAATATAACACATGGCCTTAATTTAAATGCCATTATAGCACAGAAGAGGAGAGGTCTGCCCACATGGGCATCTGATGCAGGGGGATCCGAGACAGATGATGCTGAGCTGTTAGATTGCACCTTAATGGCGCTGAGATACCATGAGTTGGCAGATCAGCGCAAAGGCAGGAATTGATTGTGATATGTTCCTCATTGGGGCCGTTTTGAGTGTGTTTCAGTCTTTTGGCCATAACTTTGGCTACGGGTGTCGGAATCGCACATAAGACCCCAATTCGGAAAGTTCCTTTCGACGCGCACGCCGTCCACATCGAGCATGGCTCCATGTGCCTTTTTCTCGACCTCAAATTCTATTGTTTTTCCCTCCGAATCACTAGTTTTAGTTATTTTTTACTATTTATGGTAATTTTTTGCTTGTCAGTTAGGAAGTCGTTTTAAATCCGATTTGGGCCAAATTTTTTACAGATTGATTATTTTATTTTGAATTTCAATTTAGAGTGATTTCTGAGATTTGCTATTTTTGGCAAAATTCGGATAAACACGATTTTTGGCTATAACAGTCCGGCTTGTGGACTGATTTGGATGATTTGGTTGGATTTTATAATATTCCGTTAAACTCTAGAGACTTTTCTCTTTGGTTTTGGGCGAATTTTCTCATGTGAAACATCTGTTGGAACTAACCTGCAGGATAATCGCTATCCTGTCCGGCGTCAGCATCCCTCCATCTCACATCTTCCACTCACACACAATGGGCATGGCCCCAAGTCTACATCTCTAAATCATTCTTACTCTTTTTTATACAAGCAAATAGGTTGTGCGACCATTAAGCATACCTGCAAAAAAAAGGTGGGAGCACTATAAAATCTATCTTAGAAAATACCAAGATAGAAACATCCCTAAAGTGTCTTGTCATGCCCTAAACTCATTCAATCATATCAGATCAAGCATTTCTGAACCCTTTTGAGCTTCAAAAAATTCAAAATAATGCTTGACTACCTCCAAATCATTTCCACAACCTTAGTCGCTACTAATGTGTAGCACCATAGTTTGAAGTCAACAAACACCATCAAATTTACGATCGAAGATACGATGTTGAATAGTCTTCCCTTCACTCTCATGTTATTCAACTTTAGTCGAACCGCTTTCTCAGCAATGCCTCTTTAGACCATATCAATCATATCCATAGATAGCATGCCAAAGTAGCAGATATTACAACATTTATCTTATAACATAGTCAAAGGTAAATAAAGAGCACTCAATAAAATATGAGACACACGATGAGAAAAAAATGGAACAATTTTCTCATTTCATCATTTGGTCGAATAAGCACTAGTATGAAATACATTCTATGGTAGATTTATCTTTCTCAAAGAGCGTATGCCTATATCAACACCATACATATCTTATTCTAGTCGCTCCTTAAGCGTCTAACCCAAGTCCCTCCATTTGCTCACCTCCAAAATGCCAAAGAGGATCTCACATCTAGCTAAACAAAGGTTACATGGATTGTAGGATATTCATGCATGGTCCTCTCAATACAATGGACCTCATCTTAGCTCTCATTAAGGTGACATATTTTTGTATCAACCAACTTATCCCATTGAGCAAGTACAAACGAACACAATATCTCATCTTTGCTCGCTACTCAACCTGTTGACATATCTTGTGTGTGTATCCAAAAAATAATATGATAGAGACAAGAACTCAATAAAATCATATTGCATTAATATCCTAAAGGAAATGTGACGCCCCCAGCCCTGGCTTGGAATGTAACGGTGACTGAAGTGTTGGGACATGTAACACAAAACTACATATCCCTCGTACATGATAGTTAAGATGTAATGCACCTATTGATATCTAACAGTATGCAGTATATCGCAGCGAAAAATCTACTTAGGTTAAATAAATAAGACATATCACGGTACCGAAGCACATAAATCCCAAAGTAGAAATTTTCATAATAGCCATCAAGAGACTTAATTGTTCCAAAAGAAACTCCCAAAACGTGGGACCATTACATCAAGTGTCATCAAAATAAGTCATTCATCAAAAGAATCCCATAACATAAGTCCTTTAGTGAGGCCAATTCTACTTGGTCTTGTCCTAATTCAAAATCCTCCTCAGTTGCTCAAAAAGCTGCAATACCTCAGTGATAAATTGGTTGGCAATTTCCAACCTTTCTAAAATAGACAACTCCTGAGAGACCTCGCATCTCTATAGAGACTTCTTAGGAAGCTAGGGAGCTGATCTTTTGCATTTCCCCATTACTATCCTCTAGGGTTCCTGTCACAACTTCTATTATTCCGAGTAGAGGAATAGTAGTGGAGATTTCAACAGTGAGATTTCGAGAAATTTCAGTAAGTAAATAAATAACTTGTAACAGATATCGTAAGCATATGTAAGAAAACTCAAAATGAATGCATGGATATAAAACTTTACTTATGCATTTGACTTTTTGAAAATATCATGTACATCATGACTTTCATAACCCTTTTCTTTTATAAGACATCTTTCCGTCATTTCATACTTGTTCATTTAACATACTTATGAGCTCGGATTTTTGTTCATATAATATAGCATAACTTGGAGTTCAAGGCCTTTTTTTGACTTTTAACTTATAAATGGATACCTCACAGCTCCCCCATGTACTGTGTGTTTTCTGCTAGTTATCTAATCATTCATATTACGACAGTTCACTTTTCGCCTTCACCGTAGGGCACCCGCTAACTTTAGGTGCAATCTTGCTCCGGCATTTAAAACATTTCACGTTACTACATGAAAATATTAGAATATGCAACGATGTTCGTTTTCATAAATTCTAAAACATTCAATCAACAAACAAAAAGTGAACATTCACAACTTCACATTTATCATGCAATGGCCGAGACACATAAACACTACCATGCATGAGAATTAATTTTATGCCTTTAAAACTTTAATCATATCATGCTAACCCATCATCTATGGTCATGTCTGAAACCTATTATTCTTGAATGTACATTACATCAACTTTCATGAACTTGGAATCTTCTAATGTGCTTAACAAAACTTTATCAATGAAACCTCCATGTATAACTGAAACATATAAGTGAGCATGCTTAGTAAAAACAAACATTTCTTTGAGTTTAATCCCTTTAAAAGATTAGGCAAGGCGGCAATCTTCATGAACATGTTAAAAATCATGCAAAAACAATAAACCCTAAGTATTGAAAAAATCCTCTCCATATTCATGAGATAAGATAACCACAACGAACAATTTCAATCATAGGTTGATCATTCACACAAGGATCCGATTATATCACATAGAAGAACATCTTCATATCAAGCATAATCATACAACCAAACAACAAGTAAGTTCACATTGCATATAAATAAAATATCAAGTACAAGTTAGAAGTTTACTTACAAAAATTCACAATCGATAAATAATTAAGCTGAAAATATATATACAAAAATCATTAGGCTCAGTTACTTAAAACCCTAACCTGTGTGTGTATTGTAAGCTCATGAAATCTAGTCTAAGGAAAAGCTCCCAATATTTCGGACCTGCATTCCTCAAGTTTGAAACTTGCATCAACTCAAACCCTAGTTTAAAACTAAATTCTAAAACCATGTGTGTGTATGTGAGCTCATATGAGAAACTCCACAAAACAAAAGCTAACTTCCTCTAGCTTGAGTGTGTGTGCATGTGAGAGCATGAGTTCATGGTGAACTTGCTAAAACTGAAACTTGCTTCTCATAGCCTGTGTGTGGTGAAATGGAAAGGTGATTTTTGGCTTCATACCTTATGTGATTTTCTCCTTCGAAGGTATCCTCTAACTTTCATTACCCTCAAAATGGTGTTTGAAAGAAAAAAGAGTATTGTGGGTGGTGTTTAGATGGTGAGAAAGTGATGGAAAGTAGAAAGAAATGTAGTGGCCAAAAGCTTCAAGAGAAAGTCCTCCAAATGACTAAAAAAAATAGGATTTTCGGCATCCTCTCCCTTTTATAAACATAAGAGGCTTCTTGTACAAGCTAAGTTTATTTGCATGGATGGCAACTGGCACCTCACCCTTAAGCCTTTTCCCCTTTTCAATCATTTAATTGTGTTGGGAACACATGGGAACTTTTTGGACAGGTGGCGCCTCCCTCTCAAAACTGAAACCTCCATCCCCTAATTGTCCTTCATCTTATGTCTTGGTTCAATGAATCTCATGGCAAAATGGTCTTTCATCTAGCTAGGATCTTCCTCAATCTCCTACAAGTGTGCATGTGTGCCAAGTGGCATGTGAGGAGTGTGTGTGTTCATGGTGGCCGAAATATCCATTTCTTCCCAAGAAGATTTTCCTCTACCAATGTTTGGTCACAAAGGTGTAGCAAAAGTGCACAAACTTCCTTGCCCTAGCAGTCCACCTCAAGGGATTTTCTTATAAAATTCCTTCTAGAAACCCTAGTAGGCATGTGAACCCATCTTCCAACAAGATTTTGCCCTTTCCCAAGACAAGATTCTTTACCTTCCATTTGCATGCATGACACATGGCAAAAATCAAATCATGACCCTTTATGGTTGTCATGCATGCCCTTCGGACTTCCCTTAAGTTCCAACTTTTCATGTCTCTTCATCTACCTTCTAGAAGCTCTCCCCCATAGTGACAAGTGTCACCATACTAGTACCTCACAAGAAAGCCTTCTTGCATGTTGACACATGACAAGAGGGAATCCATTCCCTAGGGTAGGCATGTACCCTAATTCCACTACGAGGCCAAATTCCTCATGGGCTTGGGCCTTCCTCAAGATCTCATATGCCTTCTATTCCAACCTAATTTCTCAATGGGTCATTCCTCTTTTCTTGGCCCAAATTAAACAATATATAATAAAATGTATAGAAAGCTTAGCAAAAAAAAAAAAAAAATAGTGGTCGTCACAAGAAAACTTACATCTCAATATCAACTGAAACAAAAATTATCTTCACAATCTACACAGTCCTAAATTCCTAGGATGAGCCACAAAAGCATATCTTACTATAGGCTTTGTCAAGAAATCAGCAACCATGAGACTAGTATAAAGGTGTTTCAAGACCACTTCCTTTTACGCTACCATGTCTCTGATGTAGTGATATCTGATATCTATGTATTTGGTTCTTCCATGATACTTTGAGTCTTTAGCATATGCGAGAACTGCTATGATGTCACAAAATATCATCACCAGATCTGAAGTATTTGTGCCGATATCTAGATACTTGAGGAACCTCCATAACCAAATATCTTCTTGAACTGCTACTGAATAAACTATGTACTCTGCCTGCATGGTAGATAAGGCTATAAAGTGTTGTTTCTTGCTACTTCATAAAATGACACCATTGTTGAGCAGAAAAACATACATTGTGATTGATTTGCGCTCATCTAGGTCACTGCCTCAATCAGCATCATTGTAACCGCCCAACTACAAATTCGAACCTTGACAGCATAAAAGTCCACAGTTTCCTTGAGATATCTTAGAATCCTCTTGACTGCTTTCTAGTGGTCCAGTTTGGGTTAGATTAGAATATACTCACCAAGCCAATTATATAGCATATGTATGGTCGAGTATACATCATTGCGTATATCAGGCCACCCATAACATTAGCATAAGGGACACGGGTCATCTTTGCGATTTCACTTGGAGTCTTAGGACACATCTCTTGAGACAAGCTCTCACCTCTAGTAATAAGGGTGTCAATGAGTTTACATTCACACATTTGGAAGCACTCGAGAACTTTTTTTATGTAAGTCTATTGAGACAAACAAAGAAATCTATTTGATAAATCTTTGTAGATCTTAACTCCCAGAATATATTTTACCTCACCCATATCATTCATCTCAAAATTGAAGGATAACCACTCTTTGTAGCAACTATCAATCATTTTTATTTCCAGGCAGTAGTATGTCGTCAACATTCAATGACAATTAATGAAGCTCTTCTTGGACCATTTGACATAAACCCAATGGTCCTCTGCGATCGTGGTAAACTCATTCGAGAGAATGTCTCGATGAGATCTGAGATACTATTATCTAGATGATTACTTTAAGGCATATATAGATTGTTTGAACTTGCGCACTTTGCGATCTTGACCTTTGACCACAAAGCCTATTGTTTGATCCATATATATCTCATCATCTAATTATCCATTGAGAAATGGTATATTAACATCCATCTAATAGAGTTCAAAATCCATATATGCTACTATGGCTAGAATCAAGCAAATCGAGGCAAACCATACTATTGGTTGGAAGGTTTTTCCATAATTTATACCCTCCTACTAGGTATATCATTTTGCCACTAAACGAATTTTGTATCTTTCTATTGATTCATCCAACTTGCATTTGACCTTTAGAACCCATTTGTTTCCAATGGCCTTACGCCCTGATGGTTGATCTACCATATCCTAGACCGGGTTGGTCCTTAGAGACTCTTTCATCATTTAGTGTTTTCATCCACTCATCTTTAATAGAAAATAAGAGAGTCTCATGAATTGTCGTAGGCTCATCATCATCTTGCGAAGTTACCATTAAAGCTTCTCCTTCAATTTCAAAACGAAGACAGGAAACACTTTTACATGTGCTTTTACACGACTGAGGTTGTTACGATTGATTAACAAGTGGTGTGCTCCCACTCAGAAGCAAGACACTCTCACAATCTATAGGAGCTTGAGGAATTTCTTCTTCATTCTCAAATAGACCACTTGAAGTGCTTTCCTCTTGACCCATAATTTCATGGAGTTCCAAACTCCTATCAATCTTACGCTACTTGAAAACTCATCATCTATGAAATCCACACCTTGCGACTCAATCTTAGTCACACTTTTATCAGATTGTTCCCCATTAGCACATATCCTTTAAGGTGTTCTAGGTATCATGAACAAAATCTGCTGAACCCATGGCCATAAGTTACTCAAAATGGGTTTTTCACCGATCCATAGTTCATATGGGGCATGGAAGATACTGATTTGGAATACACAAGGTTAAGAATGTAGGTAACAGTCAAAAGTGCATCCCACAATATGAAATTGGTAAATTTGCTTGCACCATCATTGACCTAACCATTTCAAGAAGTGTCTAATTTCTCCTTTTTGCCACACCATTCTGTTGTGGCGTACTTAGCATCGTCAATTATCTCTTGATTCTTTTTTCATCATAGAGCCTTTTAAATTGCTCAAATATATATTCACATCCGCGATCAGTCCTCAGGGGTTTTAAACTCTTGTCTAACTGATTCTCAACCATGCTTAGGTATTGCCTAAAGCACTTTAATGCTTTAGACTTATGGGAGATTACGTAGATATGACCATAACGTAAAAAATTATCTATAAATATGATGAAGAAGACATTCTCGTGTCTTGCCCTCACACTCATTGGGCGATAGATGTCTGAGTAGACTAATTGCAATGGAAAAGATACCCTAGTAATTTTTCCAAACGGTTTTCTTTTAACTTTTTCCATAGACAATGTTCATATGTGGGCAACGTGACCTTAGCGAGATTGACTATAAGGTCTTCTCTAGTTAACCTTGTCATTCTCTCTTGCCCTATATGGTCAAGCCTAGCATGCCATTTATATGAATCCAAATATCAGATGTAGGAAGAAAGGCAATAATCTCATTCATACTTAGATAATTCAAATCCATTAACATAAAACCGTCTGGTAGAAAAGCACAATCATAAGAAATATCGTCCAAATATAAAGAAACACCATTGTTCTCAAATACAATCCAACTTTGTGGAAAAATAGAGTGCGGCCGCCTTGCAAGTCCAGCTTGTAAGTACCAAGTCCCACCACCTCTACACTAACTGCATTCCCCACCTTGATATCACGACTCTCAGCTGGAATCCGACAATACTCTACAAATCCAACTTGATCTTGCTCTATATACTCGGTCGCTCCTGAATCAACAATCCACATAGGATAAGAATGAGCAATCATTACATGACTAGTTACAAAAACAAAGCAAGAATAGTTAAATAGTACCTTCTTCAACTCAGTGCAGTCACAAGCGAAGTGGTCTTTCTTTTTATAGCTGAAGCACTCTAACTTGGACTTGTTCTTCCCACGCTTGCCTCTCTTGCTACGCTGAGAAGATCCTAACCCTTTTTGTACTTGTCTAGCAACTAACCCCCATCTTGGATTTCTTGCGCTTGGCCCTAGACATCTTGCATGAACCAGACTCAACCATATTGACTAAATGTTTGGACTTAGCATCCTCTAGGCGCTCAGCCTCAATCTCCAAGTGACACAACACATAATCAAAATACTTGATGTTATCATTGTGCATAAGATTCTGGCTCATTGTCTCCCAAGATTTTGGTGGTGAGTGTATTACTACCTAAACTTGTTGCTCATTAGTCAGGTTGTTTCCCGTCGTCTTGAGTTTGCAGATCATGGTTGCCACAATGTCTAATTATTAATTTCTAACCTAATTTTTGCACAAATTTAAAACTATACAGGAAATCGAATCCTCCTTAATCTCAACCATACTCTCACTATCTTAGATAGTCATCTAACCCTAGTCACACGTAAAGATAGATCCTACTAAAACTACAGTAACCATTTGGGTCAGTCTACAAGGACAACTACTCAAACTGCGATAACCTGTTGGGCTAGTCTACAAAGACAGATACTCAGACTACAGCAATATGTTGGACTAATCTACAAAGATGGTTCTTTTAAGACCGTTACAATCCATTTTTCTTGTCCCATAATGCATTTATAGCTTTTACTGGGGCCTCCATAATCTTTTGGCTACAATGCATGTACAATACTTACTGGAGTCAGTGCAATACTTTGGCTATATAGTGTATTTATAGTTCTTACTTGGGTCACTACATTTTTTTCAACCTATCATTCAAACTTACAATACTAACTAAGACTACTTCGTGGGAACTTTCTATTTTATCACTAAAAAAAATTGAAGGCTATTATCTAAACATAGAAGCCCAACAAACATAGTTGATAAAATAAGGATATATTCCACACATACATGTAATCACATTTAATCTACAATATTAAACAAAAAATCACATGAAATAAAAAAAATGGAATAACAAAAAAAAAAAAAAGCAAGTATCCAGACAAAAAAAATATGCCAATAAAAAAACTTTTTTTAAAGAGTAGATGTATAATAAATACATTTAAAAACCTAGAACAAGAGAAACTTGCAACCCAGTGATGCACCCAGCCCCTTGATTTTATGAGGTGATCCTGGGTTTGAAACCTAAGTGTGCCACTTTCTTTGTTTACTTTCTATATTGTAAAAGAAATGGGCTAGTGAACATTGGGCCACGAAATCACCCTTTTTTTATATAAAAAGTATACGCCGATTGGCCCAGGCCTGTTTCTCTTCAGATGACATAAGTCATCTTCTTTCTCAAATTGGGATAATATGAATAGTACCATGTCAAAAAAAAAAAAATGTAGCCACGAACTATAGGCATCATAGTAAGTCACCGCATCTTGGCATTGCTCCAGAATGGAGGGGCACTCAAGGCTGAGCACAACACCATTGGTTTGTGCTGTACCATGACGCGCAGCACCTGGTGGATGCAGCACCACAATGTGCGGGTGGTGAGCGCATCACTGCCCATGTGCGTCAGTGGTGTGCTCAAAACTGCTCTTGTGCATATTACACTGTTGTTGGTGTGTGTAGCACTGCTTGGTGCTTGCTGTGGCTCTGCAAATTTTCTCAAGAAACACAACAACGTCTCAAACATGAAGGAAAAAAAATGGCACTCAAACACAATTAAAATAAAAAATAAAAAGGTGAAAACAAAGGCTTTTCGTAAACTGGAAGCAACTATTTAAAATGCTTTGATACCAATGTAAGAGTACACATCGAAATACCTCAAGCACAGCTTTTCGAATTGTTCCACGAGTTTATCCAACTTAGCCAAAAAATCCAACAAGCCTCAAACATCTACTTTTGGTGGTGAAATATACTACATAGAATAAATTAGAATAGCACTCAAGAAACCCCACAGCCTAAATGCTTCCTCAAGGGAGATTTAAAACAAAGAGAGATTATGTGCTTGTAAAAATGGTGTGGGAACCAGATGAGGAATGACTCCATATAGCCCACCTGTGCACCACTCACGGCTAGCCTTGAAGGCCAACGTTTAATCCTCATTCAAGTGGCCGTCTGTCACTTTCAATTTGAAGCATAACACATGGTTTTAAGAATGGCCATCAAGCAATGAATTACATGTTGTTATAGCACAGGAGAGGAGAGGTTTGCCCGCGTGGGCGCCCCTCCATCTCACAGGTATAATTTCCTAAATGACCTATAATTCTGTAGTATCTTAAATTTTAAAGCATTGAAGCTTCTGGAGCAAACCCGATTATAATTTGCTTGAGTTGCATAAAAATACAACACTAGCAAACTTTAACAATGAGAGGTTGATCTTAGAGCGGGCAGATGGTGAACAAACTACAATGGAAGTAACATAATAGTTTGTGGGAAATTGCACATTAGTTTCATCCTACAGCGCTAGTTTTAGATTTATTTCACTTTCTTAAAAGCACACCGAAAAAACATGGACACAATTTAGGAAGAAAGAAACAGAAAAGGAAGCCCAGGACAGTGCAAGCATTTAAGGAGGGGAAAATATTTTTTTATTTCAAATATTTGTTCACTAACATGAACAAATGTGGCCTCCAACACTACCCAACTAGAAACTTTTCAATAAAACTTGCTCACAAACCATTTAACTATCGATACTATATATAATGATTGATCCAAAAACTCCAAAGATTACAAACACAAAAGTTGCTAATAGAGAGTATTTAATGGATGAAAGATTGAATGGTGGAGGCGATGGTCATGTGCTGGTTCTAAAAGCAACAGTAGTTATCACATAGAATACTTCCTGTAGTTTGATAATTACATGCATCAGATATTTCGCATCAGGTAACTCTTCAAATATCAACGCTGGACTGTCAAATTTGGTTAACTACACCCAACTATAAAGCCAACAGAGCTCGAATCTTGTGGCTATACGGAGGATTTTGTGTAGCCTATATGCTCTCCAAACTAAGGAGAACTTGCTGCAGCTTTCTTTATAAAACAATCATTATCCAATCAGCATTACAGAGAAAAGTGATGATATATAAGCTTAGCAAGACTGTTTGGCTAGTAGGTCTACCTAAGTTTGCGGGCAATCAGGTTATATGTTTCAATTCAGAAGATGATCTCATTGATCTGATAGGAGTAAACTTAGTAGTGGGTGTCTTATCCTTCCCTTTTCCTTTTAAGTTTCCCGCCCAAGTTCCGACAGGTCTGGTACATATCCAGATGACCTTAACAGTTTTGTCAAGCCCTTCAAGGCTCTATATATTTCCTCTCGCTCGGGATGTCTCTCATCTAGGGAATAGAACTTGACCACAGAATCATTGACTTCAACCAAGCTACATCCTGGCAATTTTCTGAACCCAGAATCCCTCATGGCAACTTTTAACCGTGCAACATCTTTCCATCTCCCAAGATCCCCATATATATTTGAAAGCATGACAAAATTTGCTGGGTTCTTCGGTTCAAGTTCAATAAGCCGTTCAAGGGCAACTTCAGCCAACTCAATGTTTTTGTAAATTCTACAGGCCGCAAGTAAGGCAGTCCATATAACAGCATCCGCTTCCATGGGCATCTTTCTCACAAACTCTACAGCCTGGCCTAAAAGACCAGCTCGTGCAAGCAGATCAACCATACAACCATAATGCTCAATTTGAGGCACAATTGAATAATCATTAACCATGGATTGAAAATAGGAAAAGCCATCTTCAACTAGTCCCGTATGTGTACAAGCGCACAGAATACCTATGAAGGTGATTCCATCTGGTGTTTCTCCAGCATTCTTCATCTCATGAAACAAAGTTAAGGAATCATTACCACGTCCATGTGTCGCTAAGCCATTGATTATGGTATTCCATGTAATCAGATCCTTCGTACCCATGGTCTTGAACACATCAACTGCATTTTCTATTATTCCACATTTTGCATACATGTCAATCAAAGCATTCCCAACATAAAGATTCTCACTGTACCCATTATTCTCTGCATATACATGAACCCACTTACCCAAATCAATTGCTCCTAATCTGGCACATGCAGCCAATACGATCATAAGTGTAACATCATTAGGAAGCACACTACTTTCAATTAGCATCCTTTTGAAAGTTTCCAAAACTTCAACAAAAAGCCCACTACGTGCGTACCCTCCAATCAATCCATTCCAAGAGAAGATGTTCTTCTCAGACATCACTTCAAACAACCTCTCGCTTGCTTCAGCATCCCCATTATTTGCGTAACCATTCAACATCGTATTCCAAGACATCACATCCCGGTTTGGCATCTCATCAAAAAGCTTCCGTGCTGCCACCATATCACCCGTTTCAATATAACCTGAAACCATAGTGTTCCACAACACAAAATCTCGCACAGGAGCTAAGTCAAAAAGGCGGCGTGCAGAAATCACATCGCGGCACAAAATATACCCCCTAATCATCAAAGTCCATGAAACTACATTCCTGTGAACCATCTCAACAAACACCTTGTAAGCCGCTCCAATCGCTCCACCACCAGCATACATATCAATCAATGTAGTTGCCACAAATGGGTTTGCTCTGAAGCCACCCTTTATTGCTACGCAATGTATTTCTTGTCCTTCTACATATGCATTAAGTTTCACACAAGATTTTAAAACAATAGGAAAAGTAAAGCAATTGGGCATTACGTCCAATTTCTTCATTTGACCAAACAAAACTAAAACTTCGCTATAAGACTTAATTTGAGCATACCCTCTGAACATTGCATTCCATAGACCAATGCTCGGGTCCGGAACTTGATCGAACAGTTGGCGGGCATAAACCATCTTCTTCAGCTCTGCACACGCAGTGATAAATCTTGGGATTACATAGTCGTTGTGTTTGAAACCGTGGGTGATTATCTGGGCTTGGATTTGGTCGAGGCGTTTTGAAGTTTTACATGACTGCAAGAGCGAAATGAATCTTTCTTCGAGAAGTTTTTGGGGATGCTTTTGGACCAGATTTATAATTGTAATTTTCGCTATTTTAGAGGGAAGCTAGTTGTGGTGTGTGCTGTGTAATGCACCCAGGAAGAAAATCAAGAAATGATTGACTGTTTCTGAGAGATTCGCTCTCCAAAGAATGATAGAAAGACGGAAAATTTTATCACATGATTCTTATAACTTTCTGAATTGTATACAAGTATTAATAGGCTGAGCCCATTTTAACTGCCGTAATAGAAACCTCAACCACTTTTTTTTTCTTTTTTTTTTTAAAAAACTACGTTCATTCACATATACACCGAAGCATCTTAATATACAATTGAGAAATGCATAATCTTAGGAGATTTCACAAAAGGAGACTTATAAATTGACGTGACTTGATATGGTACGTTAAGTCATTAGTGGCAAGAAACTTAACCTTGGTTTCAAGAGAAGTGTTGGTAGTTTTGTTGTCAGTCAAACCAACTCAAAAAAGAAAATTAGAAGCATATTTAGATTGAGAGAGGTAATAGCTATTTGTGCCAGAAGTAACCTCAAGTCCAAGAAAGTAATTGAGTCTGCCCAAGTCCTTTGTCTCAAAATTCTGACTCATAAAGGTTTGAAAACTTTGTATCCCAAAAATGTCATTCCCTATGATAATCATGTCGTCAATGTATAATAGGATGATAATAATCTTCACATTAGTGGTCTGCAAAAACAGTGTAGAGTCATATGAGCTAGGAACAAAACTTTTTCAAGCAATCACAAAACTGAATTTGGCAAACCACGAACAAGGAACTTGCTTGAGACCATAAAGAGCACAACGAAGGCGGCAGACTAGGGATGGGTAGCGGACCCCCATCCGCATCAGGTGCCCTCAGTAGGGGCGGGGGGCTGGCTACCCAACCCTCTCTCTCTCTCTCTCTCTCTCTCTCTCTCTCTCTCCACTTGCAGTCGCTGCTCTCTCTCCCACTTCGTAGTCCCTCTGTTGTACACTATCAGGCCATTCTTCGTCATTGTTCGTCCGTCGCACACCTAGTTTGTCACCAAAGGTAAGTTCCTGATTCACATGCACACCAATTATAACCATTATGGACTCATTTTACCAAACTAGAGCGTGGTGACTCCAATAACCTACAAGTTTTTTTTTTTAATGGAAATAGACTCGTTTCATTAATGATCCGAAATTACAAATGTGACTTATCAATACATGAAAAATCCAGACTATAAGTCAACTACGCATCAGCTATGGGACTTCCCCACACACAAATTATTTTATGGCGGACATTGTCTTAACTTTTAAACAAACTCTCTTCTAAACAGAGAAAGCACTCTGTAGAAACAAAACTAAAAAGCCCTTCAATCCTCCCTAGGAAGATGAATACGGGATACTACTATGGATATCAAATCCAATAGCCTATTTCTATTTTATTACTAACTAAAAAACTAAACTATACCTAAATACAAAAATAACTACAGGATGTCACTATAGGAGACATGATACATCCTAATTAAAGGTACACTTAGAAGAATAATGCAAAAAGAGTCCAATATTAAAATCTTTACAAGAGAAGAGTCAATATAGATTAGAGATTGGATTTAAAAAAATGGCGGATGGGAGTAGTGGGGGTGCAACGTTGAAGGGGTATACTAAGTATGATCCCGATGAGTGTAGGAGACACTTAGCTTGTATGGTTATCATGAACGAGCTACATTTTCAATTTGTGGATGAGAAATGATTCCAAACAGATTCTAAATACTTGGAACTTAGTTTAATCTTCTTTCTCACCACGCGGTGGCAAAGGATATAAAAAAACTTATATGTCAGAAAAAAGAGCTGTTGAGGGGCCAATTGGCGGGTCAAATAGTTTATCTTACTACCGATACTTGAACATCTGTCTAAAATTTTAATTATATGTCTTTGATTGTGCATTTTTTTTTAATGTGATTGGACATTACACAAAAAAAAAATTAAAATTTGTCAAATTTTCGATTGCAAGGGTGAGACGGTTGGGAAGGCCTTGTAGGCCATAATAAAGGAGTAGAGGTTGGCATGAGTTCTGACAGTTACAGTTGATAATATCTCTTCTGATGATATATCATTGGGATATTTTAAAACCTATTTTAGAGAGGCAAATAAGATAATTTTGGGTGGTGAGTGTTGCATATGAGACGTGCTGCATATATTTTGAATATAATTGTTGCTGATGATTGGAAAGATCTTGATGACTCGATTGCTCAAGTCAAAACTAATGTGCAATCTTCTTCTGCTAGATTAGAGAAATTCAAGGTTGCTATGAGGTCTGTGGACATAACATCCAAGAAGGGCTTTTGTATTGATGTTCCTACAAGATGGAACTCAACCTTCTTGATGTTAGAGAATAATATAAGTCGATCTTTGCATTATTAGATGATGAGCACGAGGGATTGAGAAAACCTATTGATGATGATTGGGAGGTTGTTGCTACTTTTATAGATCTTTGAAGGCTTTTCTACGAGGTCACAACAAGACTATCTGGTTCTTTGTACCCTACATTCCCTCATTTCTATCAATAAATATATAGGGTAAAAGAATAATTGGATGACATGTGCACGAGTGACCATATTAGGATGCGAAAAATGACATTGCTGATGAGGGTGAAGTATGACAAGTAATGTGGAGATTTTAGTAAGGCTAATGTTTTGTTATATGTGGTTGTTGCTCTTGACCCCCAGTTTAAGATTGATGGCTTGGTATATGAATTGGGAATTGTGCATGGGAATGCATGGACGAAGCTTATTGCGATAAGGATTAGAGAAACCCTTACTAAATTGTTTGATGAGTTTACCGTGTTCAATGGTGTTAATATTTGGGCACGTACACCTACCCTCTTGCCTACTCTAGATGCCGGGTTAGGAAAATGCGTAGGTTGGACTAGGGAGAGAGCTTGGAGCACAACCCCATAGTCCGTCATTCTACAAAGGCTCAGTCGGAGGTAAATAGATACTTAGTAGCAGATTTTCAACCATTTGCACGAGACTTTGATATATTAGTTTGGAGGAAAACCAATGTCATGAAGTATCACCTCCTTGGAGAGATAGCTCATAGTATGTTAGTCATTTCTATTAGCACCATAGCCTCAGACTCGGCCATTAGTACTGAAGGGAGTATATTAGATCCATTCTGAAGTTCATTATCTGCTACCACTGTGGAGGCATTGATTTGCACACAGAATTGGATCAAGGGGACCCCAATTCATGTTCTAAATGTTCTTGACTTTGAGGAAGCCGACGAGGAGGAGGGTGGTGATCAACCTGGATATGGAAATCTTGGATTTCATTTTATTATTTTATTTATAATCATTTAATCAGTATTAATTTCAGATTTAATTATTATAGCGATACACGAGACGACGTTTAAGACTACCTCCGCTATGATATGACTTTGTGTGTATTGGACCCGCCATTGCCATTTGTCTTTAGTTTGTACAATTTTTTCCTTAATTATTTTTTGTATTTATATAATTTTTGATATCTAATTGTTTTGCTTGTATTTTTTTAGTTTTTGTAATCTCAGTGTCATATGTCGAATCCTAATCCAAAGGACCCAATGATCTATTCTCAACTTGATCCCAATGACCCAATCTCATCTTAGTTAGTACTTTTAATGTTTGTAATTTTATATTTATAATATATGTTTTTATTTTTATTTTTTGTTTCTTGTTTATAATTCTAATTTGTTTTCCTTTTAAATTATTATTGTTTTAGGTTTTATAATCTCACAATGGTCAGCACAGCTCACTAACTTTTCTACCACCATGGCCATCCCAAATTTCGATAAAATGTTATTCTTATGTTAATTCACTTAATTAGTTAATTGTAAGGTTGCTACAATAGTATAATTTGTAGTATTTGTAGATTAATTTGTAATTTTGTAATAGTTTTTTCTTAATTTGTATTATTGTAATAGCTTAACTATGATTATTAGTTAATAGTTGCAACTTAGTAGCATATAATTTCTATTGTTGTAAATTAGTTTTTGTTATTTTGAATTTTATATTTTTTTTAGTTAATTTCTAGGCCTAAAATAGGTTTTGGATCAGTTTTGGCCCATTCCATGTGTTTTTGTACTATTTTGGGCCCAAAAACACGCTCTGGGCCAATGGCACATTTATGCGGGTAGAGGGGCAAACAGATGGGGCGTCTGCCCCCGCACCTTGGTACCTAGACGGGGTACCGCCCCCGTTAGCGAGGGCAGGTTTCGGGGGGAAACCACCACCCCCGCCCATGCAGGGTTGGGGAGGGGGCTTCTTGGCCTATAGGGTGTGGGTAGCACCCTTATGGCATACTTTGTGAGGAGGATGCTCATAGCCAAGCGAATGTTGCATATAGACTTCTTCAACAATATCACTATTCAAAAAAGTATTCTTAATATCTATTTGAAAAAATTGCCATAGACGAACTCCAGCAAATGCAAGCAAAGATCTAATAGAAGTTAGTCTTGCAACATGTGCAAAAGTTTCCTTGTAGTCAATATTGTATTCTCAGGCAAAACCATTGGCAACAAGGTGAGTCTTGTATCGCTCCACTAATCCCTCTACATGAGTCTTAATATTGTATACCCACTTCCATCCAACTCCAAGTTTTCCAAGAGACAAATCCACTAGGTCCCAAGTACAAGTTCATGTGAGTGCATCTAATTCATCTGACATGGTTTTTTGCCAAAGAGGATTTGAACTAGCTTCACAATAAGTGCAAGGTTCATGAAGAACATCAAGAGCAAAAAAACAATGATAATCATACAGATGTACAAGAGGTGCTCTTGCTCGACTAAAGTGATGAGGTTCAAATACCTAGGAGGACTCTAGGATGTGTGATATAGTTAAAGGATCGTCAGTCTCATCAGGAGTATCAGAAGGGCTGTAGAGAGACTATCTAAGGAGATGGATAGCTCTGCAATGAATATAAAAAATGATAATATGTCTCAACTTCATTCTAAAAGTTAAAGTGTATGTACAATTTGTTATATTAATTAAAAAGATAATATGTGTCCAATTGAAAATTAAACGTGTGCATACATTTTTTTATATTGATTAAAAAGATAATATGTCTCCAATTAAAAATTAAAAGTGTATGTAAGCTTTTAACTTTTAGAACAAAGCTTACATTCATTTTAATCAATTTTCAAAAATGTATGTGCACTTTTCTTTTTTATATTGATTAAAAAGATAAAAACTTTCCAACTTCATTCTAAAAGTTAAAAGTGTACATATAATTTTTTATATTGACTAAAAGAATAATATGTCTCCAACTTCATACTAAAAGTTAAAAATGTACCATTTTTTATACTAATAAGAAAGATAATATGTGCCCAATTAAAATTTAAAAGTGTATGTACATTTTTTATGGATTAAAAAGATAATCAGTTTCCAACTTCTTTCTAAAAGTTAAAAGTGAGAGTACATTTTTAACTTCTAAAATAAAGTTGGAGACATATTATAATTTAATCCTTTCTTAATCAATATAAAAAATGATAATATGTCTCCACCTTCATTGTATGTACAACTTTCTATATTGAGTAAAAATATACCATGTGTCAAATTAAAAATTAAAAGTGTGTATACATTATTTTATATTGATTAAAAAGATAATACATGTCCAATTAGAAATTAAAATTGAACGTACATTTACATATGTTTTTAACTTTTAGAATGAAGTTAGTGAAATATTATCAATTTTTTTTTTTTTGGAATGAAAATATTATCATTTTAATAAATATAAAAAAAGTACGTATACTTTTTTATATTGATTAAAAAGATAAAACTTTCTAACTTCATTCTAAAAATCAGAAGTCTACATACAACTTTTATGTTGATTAAGAAATAATTAAATTATACTATGTCAAAAAATTAAAAGTGTACGCCCATTTTTTATATTGATTAAAAAGATAATATGTATCCAATTAAAAATTAAAAGCTTAGGTACAATTTTTTATATTGATTAAAAGAATAATATGTCTCACACAATTAATACTCTCAAGAAGTGGGATGGTACTCCCAATTTTATTGATAATCCTCTCTTATGGTAGATGAATACCTTTCACAAATAGGGCAAGAGCTTTAGGGGTTACATAAATCCTTAAACCAAAGCCATTGTAAAAACCATATATTCTAATGGACTAATCCATACAGTAATTGAATAAAAAAATAAAAAAAACTAAATCTATTGCATTACTTAACATCCCAACATCATTTTTATAAGAGAGAATAAATATCTAAACTTGGTATACAATAAAACATATTCACTACAATTCATCATTAGTATCTGTATTACTCTGAGTGACCAAGAATGCTTCCTCTACATAGAACTGATTATCAGAGTCTCTCTCCTCATCAATGTTGCTATTCTTGTCCTCATCATTAAGATGCTCATTAAAAACTGTATTGTTGGCAGGTACCACATCAACATACTCAGATGTCACATCATTTCCCAATAGTGGAGCCAAATCCCCTTAATCAAGTTCCACAGATGCATTAAACCCGAAAGATTTATTTTCCTGATATGCTTCAGTATCAGCCGCTTCTTCATCTTCTTCCTCTACCATTAGGGGTGCATCATAGATGTTTCTACTAGAAATCTTATCTACCACTCTTCAATTACCTCCCAATTCAGTATCATTGAAATAAAATACTTGTGATGCCTAAAATGCTAACACAAAAAGGATCGTCCTTATACCAAACACAAGATATATTTATACTTGTAAAATGATTGTTTATTTGTATTCTTGTTCTTCATTTTCTAATATCCCACCAATCACATTTGAAAATATATACTTAATCACCACCAAAGTAATGTAGCTTCAAAATATCATTTAAAACTCCGTAAAAGTTAACATCATTTACTTCATGTACCCCTTGAACAATCACACCACTACATTGTGTACACCGATTTCGTTCACATTCTTTAGTGTGAAACCTAACACCATTCATGATACAACCGCTATAAAATGCAACATTTGGATCAAAATCACAAGTTAGTGCATATAATTGATCAAACATCTTAGGTGCATTCTGGCTATCCAAGTGTTTAATCTATTAAAAATAATGCAAAATAAACAAAACATAACAATTAGCAAAATAATATATTATGGACTGTATTCAACACGTTAACAAGACCGCCATGTTGCTAAAAACATACTTACATGTTGTTTGAACCACTTTAGAAGTTCAGCTTCATGTCTACAATATATTTTATTTGTGCATCTTGCTTTGATCTTCTCATAGTGTTCACTACATATAAAATTTATATCAATACGTGACATAATTACTAACTCAAATGGATAATTAAACAAATCTACATGATTTACTTACTTTAGATAGCACTAAACTTTTGTGCAATTATTTAGCATATACCATTGAGCCATTGCAAAAACCTGTTCATCTAAACTGTCAAGTATTGAGGATCCCAATGGATGAACATTTGAAAAAAAAAAAAGAGGACAAATTTCTGCATTATTTCCCTTGCCCAATGTTAGTATTTCGCTCTACACAATTAAATTTGGTCTCAACATCATGAAAATACCTAGAGCAGAATGTCAAGCATTCGGCAACAATATATGACTCCACAATTGACCCTTTTGGACGTGCTCAATTTTGCACATACTTTTTGAGTTTGTCGAGAAACCTTTTACTTGGATACATTCATTGAAATTACGCTAGTCTTGCAAACAATAATTCACGTGGTAGTTGAATGGCTAAATGTATCATTATATCAAAGAAAACTGGTAGAAATATCATTTCGAACTTGCAAAGAATGATGTTAATGTTGCTTTCTATTTGCTTAAAAACATCTAAGTTTAACGTACGTGAACATAGTTCTTTTAAAAAAAAAAACTTAGCTCAATCAATATCATCCTTATATCTTTTTGTAAGTACCCACAAATCGCAACGGGGAGTAATCCTTGTAAAAAAAGTGACAATCATGATTTTTTTAATCCTGATATCCTACGATTAGCAATGTTCACACACCGAGAAATATTTGAAGCATAACCATCAGGGAACTGTATAGATATCATCCAAGCACAAAAGTTTTTTTCTCTCCTTACTTGACAATGTGAAGGGTGCACATGGCATTAAATAAGAGTCGCCATCTTCTTTAAATGTAGTTCCTTCTTGAAATTCTCATTGTACCCTTGTATATTCACAAGATTGTATAGCAATTCACTTGAACAACTTGGTTAGTTCACAATCTTGTGGTTATTTAAACAACCAAAATACTTGAAGTAAATAAATAAATTTGCATAAGACAACGATTGGTTACGAAGAGAAACCCTTTGAAGAACTCCTCAAACGTAAAACCTTGGGAGGCAGTCAAACCCAAAAAATACAATTTTATTATTTGAAAATCATATTACAAATAAGTTCTCAATTACAAAATCTTTATATTAACATCCTACTTAACCAGACAAATGACTCATTTATCTTCTACCTCAGTAACAGCCAGAACCTCTGGCAATCTTCAAAATTACCTTTTCTATTGGAATTCCAGTGGTTGAAATCCAATCAACGATTCTCTGAACTTGGAGCACAATCACACTCAAGGAGAGACGAAAAATAAGATGAAAATTCTCAAGGGAAATTTCACTCTCAATGACACAGAATATACTCTCAATAATTCTTGGCTGAAACTGCTTCAAGATTTAATAAACCGAATCCCTTTAAATATAAAGTCTAGAAATAGTTTCAGTTGAAGTAGGACTCTGTTGACAGAACAAGTCTATCGTGAGAACTTCTTCTGACGGATTGTTGACATTTTGCAACAACTCTTCACTGCAGCTTCTGATTTCATTTCAATCTTCTATTCTGCATAAGTACAAATCCCTATGGACTCAATTTACACATAACTGACCTATCTAAACAAACTCTAAGACTTCTAAATAAACTCAATGTTGTTGTAGATAAAGTCAATAATTATTTTACATTCATCCAAAAATACAAATATAATGATAGGATAAACTCTATCATTTAGTCACCTAGTCCTAGCCAACTTTTTGCATTTACAAACTCCCCCTTTGGTGTATTGGTGATGAAACCAACTTGATGAATGTAAAGTCCCTATAACCATTTCAAGCAGCAAACCAAAAAAACAAACAACAGAAATTTCTAAACAATCATAACTCAGTAAAACTACTGACTTAGAAACTCAAAGATATTATAAGAGTGAAACAAGTTCTAAGTATCAGAATAAAACATACCCAAATGAGCATAACATATTATTAGAATTTCATTCAAACAAAAACTAAGAATAAAAGACAATAAGCGATAAAAGATAGATTTTTCTGATGCTGCTACTACTCCCTAACCTGCTGCTCCCCCTCAACTACTACTCCCCCTTTTTGTCATCAATTAGTCAAGGAATTCTATTGTTCTTCACCTGAACCAGTGACATGGTCCACGACTTGTTGCATATCCAATGAAAGCTAAACCAATCTATCATTTGCTTGAATGCTATCAAAACGAACAACGGCTCGTTGCTACTTTATCTTGGACTGAGTTGCGTCCCATTTAGCAATAAATGTATCGATCTTTTGTGACAAAAGAGTGATTTGCTCAAGAACTTGAGCCATAGGTATAGTAGGCTTGGGAGGCAAGGATGCAGACTCAGTAGAGCGGTTTTTGTTTTTAGTAAGCACTGCTACAGACTTGACTACTGTAACAATTGAGATAGAACTTGCCACCTTCATTGTGGGCTCATTATTCCGAAGAGGAACTTTGGCTTTCATCTCCAATTTGGTGATTAAGCTGCCAAAGGTCAGATTCATCTCTTTCTCAACATGAGAATGATGAATAATATTGATACTATAACGAGGGAAATCAATTGAGACCCCAATAGCCAAGGCATACATAAAGTAGGCTCTTTGTAATGTAATCTCAGTGTGCCGGCTAATGGGCCAAAAATTAGTTAACACTATTTTTGCAAGCAACCTATACTACGATAGCATAGGATATAGAGGAAGTCTTTGGGTTTTAGCATTCCACTTTGGGCCATCAGGGCCAACAAAAGGATTGCGCATGGCAGTCTTTATGGGGGGCCCATACCCTTATACAGATAAAGTGGTACTTCCACCTCAAGAAGATCAAACAGCTCTCTAAGAATAGTAAGGGATATCTCACTTTGGGTTCCTCGTATAGGAGAAAGAATGATGTGATCATCAAGATTAAAGTGTGCAATATTTGAATAAAACTCACGGACGACTTCAGCACAAGGTGTGGGAGAGGAGTGAGTGAGTTTTTTCCAACCTCATTCAATGAAAATGCGACGAATGAATTAAAAGTTATCCATAGGAAAATCATTTATGCTTAACTCACGTTCACCCAAAATATTTTGTTTGGAGAACATACTTCTGTATGCAATCTCGGCTTTAACAGTTGTGAAGCATTCTAAAGTATCATCGGATGGTCCAGTTATGGGTGGAGGAGAAGGGGCTGAAGTCTCCCCTAGCTATGCTGGTTCAGGCCCAGATTCATCCTCACTTCAGGAGTCCTCAATTTTCTTCCTCTTTACTCTTTCTTTGAATCTCATCTGAATCATCATGTCAATAAGATCAAAATACAAATAGCCAAGGTCTGAATTGAAATATTCTAATGACAGTGAGGACCATGACATTATCAAACTCCTCGATTTTGACTCAACTTTTCACATAGACCAATCACCCTTATATTCTAGCAATGCATGTAAGACATCCGCATCAAATAGATAGAAATAGATAATATGGTTTGATTTAGGAATAATCACAAACACCTGGTGTGCATTGGGTTAAAACCGAAAGCTATAGTCACATTACCAACCAAAGATATGTCTCAATACATGTATAACCTACTCTCAAATGTCAATGATGTCAATGTCTACTCCGCCCAACTAAAAATCAATCCCAAACTTCACAACCGAATCTCCATAAATATATGCTAAGCCCTAGTTTCAAGTTTAATTTTTTATTATATATTTTATATACATATATATATATATATATATTAGCAATGAGGCAAATATCATGTACAAATGCATTTTAGTCCAAACATAGTGTCATTCACATAACAAATTCAATAGAGTACACCCTCTTATTTGCAACAATCACTATGGATGTTCACACCTCACAATATCATCAATGTCAAAGTTCATGTGAGTGTGTGAGTGAGCAAACTTATATATGACAATAACTTTTTATTTATTTTTCTTTTCAATATATTTTTGATAATATTACTCATGAGTGTTCTCTTCTTATAGATGCTCTCAAGAGTTTGTCACTTACCTCAAAAGTCAAACTTTATGCTAGGGTCTAGATACATGAGTATCTCCTCCAAACACTATTTTGCACAACCCCTTTCATGTCAATTTTTGTTGCTCACCTTTTTTCACAATGATTTGAGCCACAATTCTTTCTATAAGCACTTTAAGGGATATATCTGTATATAGTGTTTATCTTTTTCGGCAATGATATAACACCTATTTTTTCTATATGGATCAATTATTTGTGTTTGGTAAGAGAATATCTCTTTATTTTTGTTGTTTTTGGCACAAAAGGGTTGTAGGTCAGCTTGTACCCTATACCTTAAGGTTTAAGTTTAGGTGAATTTGTATATTTGGTTTGGGATTTCTCCGTTGTAATCATTGGTTTAGTGGGATACTCAATACTAAAGGTGAACACCCAGTTAGAGTCGGAATCCCCTAAATCTTACTCCAATTGACTTTGTTGGAGTTTGAATCTGAACTTTGACTTCAACTCTGACGTATGTAGGTTCTAATCTGACTTTGACTTCTTGGAGCGGAGTTGAATGTTTTTAAATTTCAAATTTACTAAAAACATAACCAAAACCCTATGAACATGATCAACAAGATGTCCCTTTTAATGGTCTTTCCATATCAGTATTTACAGTAAATATTTAATTATAAAAAATTATTAACAATAAATATAATAGAAGCCCAACAACAAAGTAAAAAACCACATGTTTAAATTTTAGTTATTGCCTTGTGTGCCATATTATACTATAATATTACATATGATTTTTAGTGTCTAATTACATGTTATTATATTGTAGTTTTATATGTTATTAACTTATTAGATTAGATTAATTTCTATACTAGTGTCTAACTTATTTGTATTAGACTTATTTTTAGTGTCTATTTGCATGTTATTATACTTTAATAAACAATCTTTAGAGACCATCGAATTTGGAGATTTTTCCCTTCAGTTACCCGATGTGTACTTATTCAATACTAACGTATAACTTATTTGTATACTGGATTATATACAGTAGTAATACTATGATGTTTACATATACTAAACTATTATTAGTCTATTTATATTATTGTATAAGTATATAATAAAACATACTAATATATTATTGAATTTAACTATATAAGTTCTAGTTATATAACTATATGACTATACTAGTATATACAATCAATATATAGATAAATATATATTTTTATAACATATGCGCAATATCATATTAGGAGTGCAAATTCAGAGTTGGATTAGATCGGAGTTAGAGTTGGTATGGCAACACCTCCAACTCCAACTCCAACTAAAAACTTAAAAAATAATCCGACTCCAACTTTGACTCCGACTCCGACTCCGTTTTATCGAAATTGGTACAGAATCGAATTCAAAGTCAAATTTTCATATTTTTTATCATCATCCCTACCCAATACCAATGCCCATGTATGAGTTTCTTTCACCTAAAAACTAAAAAGATTTGGATTCTGAGGTAATCTCAGATGATCTGAGTTGATATGTGAATAATAGTATTTTGTATGTTCCATTGAGATATATTTGAATATAAATAAATTGAGATTTATATTTGAATGTATGAAATAAATTGGTTAATTTAATTATTTTTTAAAAAATAAAAAATAATAGATTTCATCAATAATTAATAATTAGAGATGATTTAAGTTGATTTTAACAACCATACAAAACCTTAATAAATTCAAAACACGTGTCCGACTTTGATTCCAACTCCGATTTCATTTTATCGAAATTGGTATAGAATCAAATTCAAAGTCGAATTTTCATATTTTTTATCATTATCCCTTCCCAATACCAATGCCCATGTATGAGTTTCTTTCACCTAAAAACTAAAAAGACTTGGATGTTGAGGTAATCTCAGATGATCTAAGTTGATATGTGAGTATTTTGTATGTTTCATTGATATATGTTTGAATATAAATAAATTGAGATTTATATTTGAATGTATGAAATAAATCATCTCTAAGTATTAATTATTGGGGGGAGGGTGCTTTGCCCTCCCTCCTATCTATATGTTCAATCTGTTTTTTGTTTAAATTTAGTGTGTTTTAGTTTTAGCTCAAATAAGGGTGAGCACATTCGTGTAATCCCAATTTTAGCTTAGGTTTTGTTCCTCCTCATTCTTTCAAAGATCTGGAAACCTCAGCTTTCATTATTTTCTTTCGGACCCGTATGTGGTGTTGAGTCGCCTGGAATGGCCGTAGCTGGGGCAAGAGTTGGTCGAGAGGGGTGGGTGATGCTATGGCCAGTTGGTCGTGCGGCGGAGCTCGTGCGTAGGAGGGTCTTCTGCGCAGTGGAGGCTAGTGTTCATGCAAGCTTGCGACTCGTTCCGTCTGGGCTCGGGACGCCGATGCTTGCGGTGGACACGCTATTTTGGGCTCACGTCGGCACTTGTGGAGGGTGGTGGTAGTAGATAGGGAGATGGGCTAGGGAGAGAATGGCGGAGGGGGGTGACGGGCTCGGTAAAATGCAGAAGAAGAATGAGGAGGAGGAAGAAGAAGAAGGCAGTAAAAGGAAAAGATAAAAAAAAAAAAAAGGAAAGTTGAAGGGGGCGGCTGGCTTGGAAAGCGATGAAACCCTAGCCCTACTTGTGTTTTTGTGTTCTCGTATTTTTTTAATATGCTTTCTTTTTGCAGTTTTCTAGTTTTAGTATTTAATAAAAAAGAAATAGGCTATTTGGATTTGGTGTCTATAGTAGCAAACTCTCGTATTCCTCCTGTCCGGGAGGATGGATGGGGCTAGTGTTTCTCTTCTTTAGAAGAGAGAAGTCGTTTTAGTTCTGTTTTTCAGAGCGCTCTTTCGATTATGAGAAGGTTTTATAAAAGTTAAAACAATGTCTGCCATAAAGAAATTTGTGTGCGGGAGCGTTCCAGAGCAGATGTGTAATTTAGCTTATAATTTAAATTTTTTCCTGTATTGATAAGTTATAACTATAACTTTAATTTATGAAATGAAGTGAAGTTTGTTTTGAAAAGAAAAAAAAAAAAAAAAAAAAAACACGTGCTGCTTATCTACGTTTGAGACAGTGCTACGTTGGAAAAATGGTCCAAGGGAGCAAATGGAACTTTTTGTTTGTGCCCTTTGAGTTGACTGGTTTCCAACTACGGTTTGCTGTCCACAGCGATGGACCTCTCTCTCACGCTGAGATTCCGACCTCCGGAACTCTATCTTATTCCCGGAAAATCCATCTCTCTGATCTACTTTCCCGGAAAGCAATATCTGCCCATTATTCCCCGTCCCAAGACGAACCTAGTGACCACACTTTCAACTCCAAGGCCTCACCTTGTTCTTAAGGCAAGGATAAGGTCACCACTGGAAGGCGTAAGTGAGGAGATGAATGCGATCGCTTTTCAGAACCTGGATTTCGCTCCCGCTAGAAGACGTGTCCGCTTGGCCTTCGTGGAGGTCCAACGGCAGCTTGATCATTGCTTGTTCAAGGTTGGTTTGGCTCCATCCCAAAACTGGCTTGATCTTTGGAGCTTTGTGTAGTTTTGAGATTTTTATGTTTATATCATTTGACTAATTCTTTGTTGTTTCTATCATTTTTCTATTTTCTGGCGAATGTCAATTGGTTTTGACTGGTGGGTAGATGGCTCCTACTGGGATCAGAACAGAGGAGGTAAGCAATCCTTGTTCGAGACTGTGAAAAAGTCTTATTTTCTAGTAACTGGGACCCCAAAAACAAAAGAAAGAAAGATCCACTAAAGTGACCTGAATATATATGAGGTTCAAATGCTTGTTTTCTTATTGATTTTACAATTTCCCTGGCAACTAAATGGGGGCTAAGTTTAAAGGCTAATGAGGTTGTAGTTAAAGTATTTGTTGTGGGTTTGTAGTGGTACGAAAGGAACTCGAGAGGAATGGAAATTTTCTGTAAAAGCTGGATGCCAGAGCCGGGTGTTCGCATCAAAGGCGCTTTGTTTTTCTGCCATGGATATGGTGATACTTGCACATTCTTCTTTGAAGGTTTGTGATCACATTCGGATAATAATGTGGAATAGCACCATGCCTTTAATTTCATTTTTCCTTTTACCCACTCTCAAATGTGCAAAGTGAATTTCTTGTGATAAATGGTGAGTTTGGAATTTCAGGTGTTGCCAAGCATATTGCTGCATCTGGATATGCTGTTTATGCTTTGGACCATCCTGGTTTTGGCCTTTCTGAAGGGTTGCATGGTTACATCCCAAGCTTTGATGAATTAGCTTATAATGTAATAGAAAACTATTCAAAAATCAAAGGTGCGACACTCTAAACTTGTCTCAGAATCTACATCGCCATCTTGAATTGTGTCGTCAGAACTGTGTTCCTGATTGTGTATCATGTTTCAATTGGAAAGGAAGACCTGAATTGAGAGGGTTGCGCTGTTTTCTATTAGGACAGTCCATGGGCGGAGCCGTTGCTCTTAAAGTTCATCTAAAGGAACCATATGGATGGAATGGAGTCATCCTTGTGGCCCCAATGTGTAAAGTAAGCCCATCTCTACTTCGTACTGTTCATGTTCAAATAGTTTAGTGAAATCCATGCTAGTAACTTCTGAAATTGTAGAAAATCTATGAGTGTTATGAAATTACTTTTTATGATATGTAAAGTGTTATGAAATTATAAAAAATTCATTCGAATGTGAGGGAATTCTTTATTTTGTAAACTAGTCAGCTAGTTTTGTACCTAATTCACGTGTCCAGATCTGGTTGATTGGGAAAATGACATTTATGGTCGCTGATTCATTGTTGTGTGAGATAATGATTAAGTTCCTTTTTCAAGATCATATTGTGAGGGTTCTATAGTGTATGAGGCAATATGCAGAATGTAAGATGGAGATTCACATACAAAATGGTAGGAAGAAATTTTTTAAGAATTAAGTATCCATGTTTATTAATGCCTATGAACATCTCTTAGAATGTATTTAGGTGTTCTTCTATATACTTCCTGTGTACACGGGCTATCCTATTTCATTCATATCAATAATATTTATCTCTTACTTATATATAAAAAAAAAAGAATGCTATGAACATCTGGTAAACAATTAGTGATGTGCAGAATCCTAAAAGAAGCAACCTGTGAGTATGTTTCCTGCAGGTTTTCAGGTTGTGGTTGCTAGGTGAGAGATATTTTGGGAGAAGGACCATTGTTATCCATTTGGGGTATGGAGAGACAGTAGACACTACGTCTCAAAAGCCCTCTATCCTAGCCAACAAGTTAGGACTCAAGATCAGTCTGTAGATGGTGGTGGTATTACCTGTACTTCTCTTTGAGGTAGACTGAGTTCATATGGGTCTCCTTCTGCATGCTAAATGTAGAAAGACTTTAAGTGTTTGGGTTTACTGCTTTTTTTTTCTCCCAAGAGACCATTTTTTTGTCGTCTGAGTGGATTGGTACTTAGGTATGGAAATTCCACCTTGGGCAGATGGGCCGGCGCTTGGGTTAACAATGGCAATGCTGAATTGTCTTCTCATTTTGACATGGGAGAACTTTATGGAGCAGGATTAATTTTTTACTCAGTGACCTGATTTTTGCAGTTTTAGAGATGTTATAATTGGGTATGGATAATCCACCTTAGGCAGATGAGCTGTCCCTTGGGTTAAGAATAGTGCTCAGAATTATGTGCCCATTGTGACGTGGGAGAGACTTTGTGCTGTAAGATTAATTTTCTACTCAATCCCCTATAATGTCGCTTATATTCTAATACATATGCTAAACATCTGTGTTCTCTAGATATTTGCCTAGAGCAGGGACAATGAACCGGCCAGAAAATTACTCATCATTAATTCTGAGAGTCTGTATGTATATCTTCAGCAATTACCCGAACTAAAACAAAACATTTGATGGAACTATAGAAGATTGTTTTGTGTGCTTTACATAACTTTTTTTGCCCTATTATCTGTACTGAGTGATGGATAGTGATCTCTGCGTGCATGCAAGTTTGGGGAAAGGGGTGCAGGAGGGGTTACAAAGACAGGATTTCATATGCTCATCCTTACTTATCAGGGTGTTTCAGGAAGTTACATGGCCAAATTTTGAATCTGTTCCAATTTACTGTCATTCACCTACTGAAAAATCTGCTGACTTTGAGTTGCTGCTCAGATTGCAGAGGATGTGAAACCTCCAGCTCCAGTTCTGAAAGTGTTAACCCTCATGTCTAAGGTCATGCCAAAAGCGAAGCTCTTCCCTCAGAAAGATCTAGCTGAGCTAGCCTTCAGAGAATTGAGGAAAAGGAAAATGGTTTGCCCTTTATTTACTCTCTTAATATGAATGCACTTGTATAGTACATAATCTGCAAATGCTTTTTTGTTGTACATCAATATGGTTTGAGTACTGCTTAAACATTCAGAAGTATGCTGACCAATGGATTTCAGAAAGATAATGAACCTGTTGGCAATGCAATGTTGGATGAAGTGAACCTTTTACATGTCAGTAACTTTAACTCTAAAGTATAGTGTTAATTATTACTATTTTGATAAGTGAAGTATAGTGTTAATTATAATAGCATTTAAGCCCAGATGTAGAGGAAATTGAGATGGAAGATAATCAGCTAGGTTGAGGGTCAATGGAAGAAGCAAAAACTTTAATTCACAGGATATAAATTGATGTTTTATAACTTTGGATAAATACAACAAGAATTTATCAATCTTTCACTTCGGCCCCTGCATGATTTATGTGATGATGTCCTATGATTACCATCAACATTCTTTTAACTCCAGCATTTTAATCAATTAAACCATTCTAAGAACTAGTCATTGTATCTGTGACTAGTATCTGCTGGTTTAGATGTTACTAGTTTATTTATTGTATTTCTATACTGTAGGCAGCCTACAATGTGATCTCTTATAATGAACAAACGCGGTTGAAAACTGCAGTGGAACTTTTGAAAGTGACTAGTGAAATTGAGAAACAAGTGGAGAAGGTTAGTTTCCTTCTGTGTTCCCTTGCCCATTATCATTGTCATTATCCTGGATAGGATGTTATTCCATCCGTAGTACCTCCAGTAGGCATACGGATTAATTCTGTATCGAACATATTTAAACAAATCTGGAGCAATTGCAGGTTTCATCTCCATTGCTGATTCTTCATGGAGCTGCAGACAAGGTGACAGATCCGTTAGTAAGCCAGTTTCTTTATGAGAAGGCCTCTACGAAAGACAAAACGCTAAAACTCTATGATGATGGTTATCACTGCATTCTGGAAGGGGAACCGGATGACAGAATATTTAGAGTCCTTAACGATATTGTTTCTTGGCTTGATTCTAGGTGTTCCCTTTACTAGGCAATATGCACCAGGTCATCCATTGTTATTTTCTTCTGCTGTAGGCTGCCATGTGACATGCAAATCCTTTTGTTGGAAGACTTTGGGCTCACACACATTGACAGACACAGAAAGGCAGAGAGACTATAGAGGGAAGTGGAAGACAAGAACATTTTCTATTTTGATACTCTTGTCACCATTGGCTAGCAATGGACCGATGGCGAGACTATATGTAGCCTTCTCAAGCCCCTTGTAACTCCATTCATATTCAATAAAGCACCTTATATGCATCATCTCTTTGCCACAATCACACTGGCTGTGTACAAACCATTTGCATGAGATGCGCAACAAACGAAATTGGTTTGGATCAATACCAACAAATATACATAAAGAAAAATGTTTTGAAACCCACGATTATATAAGCACTCGATAGTTTATACCCTAATGTCTGTAGGGGTGCTATCTGCCTTACACGGGTAGGTAGCTACACTCCCTACCCCAGTCTCTACCTAAGTGGGGTAGCTATGTAGCCCCCCCCCCTCCCCAAAACTTGCAGAACCGGTTGGCGGGTAAAAATTACCTAACCATTTTGCGCCTTCTCCTAATACCCACGAGCATTGAAGGAGATAAAATATCTCAAGTTCAAATAAATCAAATCCAGCCTATTAAAGAGGCCTCGACTAGAAGACAAATAAGAGGAGAGAGAAAGAAGAGACAAAAAGGAGATAAAGAGGAGACAAAGAAAAATAGAGTATCGGAGGAAAAAGAAGGGACGAAAATGAAGAAAAAATGGAGAAATTAAGGAAAGCAAGTCAAACACGCCAACGAGGAGTGGAATAAAGCTATCATCTCTCATCACTCTCAAGGCAAGGAATAAAAAGGGATAAGACCGGATGAGAAAGGGGCTTCTTTGACTTGGACTTGTTATTCTTTAGTTTCTTCAATCTCATGACAAAAGCTCTAGCGGGAATGTCTCTTTTGCCAAATAGATCTCTAACTCCCACTGTACAGTAAGAAATAAGAGGCTACGAGAGACTGTAAAATAATCATATTATAATGGATCTCCCCTCCCCAAATACCTGTGGAAGTAGGTATTATGTTGAACCATGTAAATTTGTGTGTCTTCATTTTTTTTCTTATATTTATTTTCCATTCATCGCCACGGATGTATGTACCGACGACGTATAACCACACTGGACCCTTATCGGGGGCTCCAAATCACATCGATCGAGGCACAAATCATCATAGCGGGCCATGAATGACTATTTCGCCTTTTTTGACTAGTTGCACGATTTTTTCGGCATTAATAGTTGGCACCATTTATGGGATCTGAGTTACTTTCTACACCGAAAGTGAGAGAAAGACAATTTTTCGGTGAACTAAATAATTTCTGAATGAGCAGATGAAATTTTCCCATGTAAGTATTCTCGACCTTTCAACTTTTTTTTAATGAACAATATTGTTGCAAAAAATGGGTGAATGAATCATTTCTTGCCCAGGCAGGAACCCAAGCTACTCGCCACTTAAGCTGCAAATGCTCAGTGCATTGTGCAGAAAGATGGGGGTGTACATGGGTTAGTATTGAGCACTTTAGTGCATAGTGCATAACAAACATCGATAGACCACTATGTAGATGCGCTACATGTGTTAGGCACGACGTGCACCCAGAAGTCCCATGATGGGTTGTGGCACGACCGAGGGGCCGCACCGGTGACCACCATATGGACCGTCGATGTCATCTGTCCCCTCTGTGGTGGTCCCCGACCATCCTCCCCCCCCCCCCGGCGCAGCTGCGGAGGTGGCTCTGCCATGCGAAACACATGCATGAGCTTGCACATGGTAAACACCACTCTGCCCAACACCACCGTGGCACAACAGGGACTCCGGCGACAATCAGGTAGACCTTCGGTGTCCTTTTTCGCTGCTTGAGTGGCCCCCTATGGAGGCATGGGGACGTGCCCCCGAGATACATCTTAGCCACCATGAGGGCAACCAGCATTTTCTACCACAACCAGGGTGGTCCTTTGTGATGGAGACCATGCACGTTGTGCATGTTGCCCCATTCACCCTGAAGGGAACCCCACTTCCCATGGCTCCCACAAGCTAGCAGGCAGCTGCCCGCCACCACCAAGACTGCCGATGATCTCTATCACTAGTGGGGTACCCTTCAGGGCCATGTAGTGTGTTGCCCGGCCGCCCAGTGGCGGGCACATTGCTTGGCCATGCATTGTGTTGCTCAGCCACTCAATGAGTCCCTTGATGACCACACAGGTTCCTCGACCAAGCATGGTGGGTAATACCCTGCCCGTCCAGAAGTTGACTTGCTTGAGATCTTGCTCGGCCACTTAGTGGCAGGCACGACCTTTCACTCAGCCATTGACGAGCATCTCGCCCACTTTCTCTGTCCTAGCTTCCTCGGCCACTGGCTTCTTTGTCCTGTGTTCCTCGGCCTTCGTCAGCTGCTCACCCATGATTTGTGTCATGTTACTCGGTCACCCAGTGGAGGGCACCCCTTTTCTTGGCCACCCACTAGTGCGCATCTCCTCCTTGGCCATGCACGCATCTTGACCTCATCTCAGACACGTTCCTCGGACAATCAGCTCCCAGCCACATGCATCCCTACCGCCTTGCTCCGTAGCCACCTGCACAGCTTCCTAGAGGTGCACGGCCACAAAGAGAGACCTGATCTAGTTCAAGCTTTCTCTAGGGCACGTTGCATGGCTCATGCAACTTCATCAGCCCTTGCTCGGCAAACCCGTGCTCAAGCACATCACTTTCTCGGACATCGCTCTTCCTCGACCATAGTGTTGCCTGAACATGACCGTTGTCTCAAACCACATGTTTCAGCATTGGTGAGCATATTCCATTTGTGACAGGGAGCTCCCTGACCACACGTTGCCTGTCCAATGCAACATTCCATGTCCTCCACCACAACGAAGACAATGGTTGACTCGCCCATAGTACATGTCCAAAAGATATATATATATATATATATATATATATATATATATATAGAAGAGAAGAAGATGAAACAACAACCACCATTAGTAGACAATTTTAGTCAAGCAAAGATCACTACATTGGCTAAAACATCCCGGTTTGTCTCTGTCAAGATTTGTGTGAATTTTATTTTTACTAACAAAATTGGTTTATGTGGTGTGGAATATCGGCTACATGTCCCCACTCGGATGTCGCTCGAGCGTCTAAATATGTCTCCATCAGAATGAGTTGCTTGGCATCGCGGGCACTCGAATCTTCATCATTGCCAAAACACGGTTGCCCATAGGCCTCACTGACACGCCTCCCACCCTCGCCATGCACTAGCAAAGCGATTAAGTTTTGAAAACCTCACATTTGTGATTGGGGTTATTTACGCTAACCGAGTTGGTTTTTTTAGCACGGACAAGCATCTTCTTCAACCAAACCGAGCCCCTTGACTCGCCACAAAGTCAGACTGGGCACAAGTCCTAGGACTTGCCTAGATGGTCCGTCAGACACAAGTTCCTTGACTTGCTAACCTTTGTGCAAATAAGCTAAGTACCTTGATTCGCCACGAAGTTTAGGCCAGGCACCAGTCCTTGGACTTGCCCAGATGGCCAATCGGATACAATCACTTGCTGACTTTTGTGCAAACAAGCTGAGTCCCTTGATTTGCCACGAAGTTTAGGCCGGGCATAGTTGAAAGCGGACAAAAAAATTATTCCCATGGCGTTACGTAGGCTTAGCCTCTTTCTCTATCTATATTTATATATGATAATATCACCAGTGCACAGCGAGCAAGTCATACTAAGAAAGCAACAGTCCCTAAACTTGCCTAGACGGCCAGTTCGATACAAGTCCCTAGACTTGTCGACCTTCACGCTACAAGCTGAGTCCTTTAATTCATCATGAAGTTTAGGCCGGGCACCAGTCCCCTGACTCATCCAGATGGCCAGTCAGACACAAGTTTTTTGACTTGCTGACTTTCGTGCTATAAGCTGAGTCCCTTGATTCGCCCAGAAGTTTAGGCCAGGCACTAGTTCTTGAACTAGCCCAGACGATCAGTTGGACACAAGTCCATTGACTTACCGACCTTCGTGCTACAAGCCAAGTCACTTGATTCGCTACAAAGTTTAGGTTGGGCACCAGTACTTGGACTCGCCCATACAGTCATTCACACATAAGTCCATTGACTTGCAAACCTTTGTGCTACAAGTCGAATCTCTTGATTCGCCATGAAGTTTAGGCCAAACACCAGTCCCCAGACTTTCCCAGATGGCCAGTCAGATACAAGTCTCTTAACTTGCTGACTTTCGTACCACCAAGTCGAGTCCCTTTACTCGCCATAAAGTCAGGCGGGACATAAGTCCCAGGACCTACCCAAACAACATGTGGAATACAAGTCCCTTGACTTGCCAGCCTTTGTGCTACAAGTCGAGTCCCTTTATTCGCCACGAAGTTTAGGCCGAGCAACAATCCCTAGACTTGCCCAGACGGCCAACCGGACACAAGTTCTTTGACTTGCCAACCTTCGTGCCACGAAGCCGAGTCCCTTGACTCGCCCCTGGACAGCAACACCAACACAACATCTTCCCTAGTAAATGCAAACTGTTACACTTGTGCCACAACAACTGCCTCAGACCTTTACCACACTCTAGCAAGACAATTCAAGTTTGCAAATTTTGCACTTGTGATTGGAAATTATTTTCACTAACAGGTTTGACTTTTGTAGCACTGTCAAACATCTCCTACTTACCTTCCTGTCGAAGGTCAACAGGTGGGTCAAGTCTTATGGCAGCCAGACCTGCCTCACAACGTAGTGTGGATCCAATCTTTTGGCTGCCCAACATTAGGCCTTAAATGACATCTCCTTCAGTAAATGCCGAGTGTTACACTCATGCCACAACTGCCTTTCCCGAGTTATCTTCACCAATGAGTAAACAAACAAGAAGGATCGCCCGGCTCCCTAGGTGCACAACAGGCTGGCAAGTCATTCGACTACTCGATCTTTGCACTCCAAGACGACCTTCACACTCGCACCTGGAGCAGTCAAGCCAGCCTCCAGCTTAGCTCGCCAAGATGCGCTCCATGCTCTCACTTTACATGGTTAAGCCTATCTCCCACAGATCTCCCACCAAAACCGAGCTCCATGTTTTCCCTTCACGTGGTCAAGCCATCTCCCACCTAACCTCGCTTAATGTAGGAGAAACGAAAAACTGGGGACTCGCTCCCGAAATTTGTTTTTCTATGGGTTGTAACGGATTCTTGCATTTTTGTTGTATATTCTATCTTAATGATTCTCAAGACCATTTTTGGAACAAATTTCCCTTTAGAATCGCGGGCAACTGAAGTGGATAAAATATCCTAGGCTCAAATAAATCAAGCCCAGTCCATCAAAGAGACCCCACTAGAAGACAAATAAGAAAAGAGAGGAAAAGAGACAAAGAGGAGATGAAGAGGAGTAAGGGAAAAGAGAGTGTCAAAGGGAAAAGAATGAAGGGACGAAAAGGAAGAAAAAAAATGAGATATAAAGGAAAGCACGTCAGGCATGCCAACGAGGAGTGGAATAAAGCTGTCATTTCTCACCACTCCCAAGGCAAGGAATAAAAATGGATTAGACCAGACAAGAAAGGGGCTTTTTCGACTTGGAATTCTATTTCTTCTTCAGCTTCTTCAGCCTCAAGACAAGAGCTCTAGCGGGAATATCTCCTCCACCAAATAGATCTCTAACTCCCACTGTACAGTGAGAAATAAGAGGCTATGAGAGATTGTTAAACAATTATATTATAGTGGATCTCTCCTCCCCAAACGCCTGTGGACGTAGGCAATATGCCGAACCGTGTAAATTTGTGTGTGTCTCTTTCCTTTATTTTTTCTGCATTTATTTTCCATGCAAATGACGTACAATCGCACCAGACCACTGTCTGGGGCTCCAAATCACACCGATCGAGGCATGAATAGTCATAGAGGGCCAAAAATGATTCTTTCTTTCATTCTGGCATTGTGCGATTTTTTCGGCATTAACAAGCATGGTTCTCTATCCTTTAGAGTATTGTTTTAGAGAAGAAGAAAGCCAAAGAAATATCAGTAGAATAATTTAGAAAGTTAAAGAGAAGTTTTGTAAAAAATTAATAATAAATAAAGGAAAATAATAAACTTGTAATTCTTTTCACAGCTATGTTTTAATAAAAGACATTTTTATAAAATAACTTATAAAAATATCATCATTTTTAAAAAAGAGCTATCATAATACTAATAATATAAAAATCAAATTCTTCGAACTTAAGAAAGTTAAAAATTTAACTTTATTCCTAAGGTTGGTTGTGGTGACAATATGTTCTTGTAAAACTGATTAGGTTGATTTCATAATTCATTTTGTAGTGATGTTACCCCTAATTGGATCTAGAGTAAGGTTGGGCAGCAGGCCGAATGCTGCCTGCCTACCCCCACATCCCCGTCTGACCCTCGCCTAGGGCGAGTGGGGGCACCCACTTGCACTTTAGGAGGTGTCAGGGGATGGAGCCCAAGCTAGGCTCAAGCCTACCCATGTTTTCACCCTTCCGCCTGGCCCAATACACACACACACACACACACACACACATATATATATATATATATATAAACTTTTTTTTTTTTTAATAAAATGAGGTCATTTTGTCTTAGGTTTTGTTTTAAAAACCTTCTCTCTCTCTCTCTCTCTCCCCCCGTGGACAGTCTCTTGGACTCTCTTCCTCTTGCCATCACCTCCCACCCTAGGGTTCGGGGGCCCCTTTGCTCATGCGGGGGTGGGACTGGAGGCTACCCACTAGAGAGGTGTGGGTAGCACCTCAAATCTAGAGAGGTGAAACTCTTTCAACTCAAGATTAAGGACTTGTTTGGATGTAAGATAGCTTGATGAATATTGTAAAAGTGTCGTATTAACGTAAAGACTTGTAAAAGCATTTTAAGACAATGATTTGATGGAGTTTTAAAAAAGTGATGGGACCCACTATAAAAGTATGTTTAGATGTAAAAAATCTGAAAGATATAATGTAAGAAAATTTGAGAAATTTTGTTTAAATTAATAAAACAAAAACATAAAACTTAATAGCCACCTTGGGGTGGCTAGAGCAGCCACCATGGGCGGCCATATTTTTTGCCCACGCGATGACCCAATCTAAGCCAGTTGTGGTAGCTAGGGTGGCCACCTTGTGGTGGCACTACCTTGTATTTCACTTTTTTTTTTTTTTTATTAAAGTAGTTTATATAAATTTATTTTCAAGATTTTCTTTTGAGTTTTGGGTGAATGAACAAATTTTGAGAAGTTTTATTACTATAGATGTTGTATGTTTTGGAATGAAACTATGTCCGGAAAAATATTTGGATTTTATGTCTCACCTGATACCTAAACATTGCCTAAAATTATATGTGAGTTGAGTATCAACTATTTAAACCTTGTCTGTTTAATTTTTATTTTAATATGAGCCAAGTTTGAGGGATCACTTATATATATATATATATATATATATATATATATATATATATATATATATTATGTTCAGTTTGTTTCATATCTTTTTCAACCAAACACTTGAGTTTGCTAACAAATTTTTTATTAATTTAGTATTTTGTCTAATGAAATAGATCCCATTACAAAATATTCCATAGATTCAAATTAATTAGATTCTCGTTTGGATTCAGATTGTATTTCATCTCGTCTCATTTCATCATTACAACTTTATCAAATTTTTACACAAAATATAATAAATAATTCAATTTTTTCAAATCTCAATTTAACTTTTTCAAATTTTAAAATAATAATAATATTAAAAAATAATATTTTAACAATATTTTTTTTAACTTTTACCTTTCTTCTAAAACCATCTCATTTTATCTCTGAATCCAAACCAGCCGTATAGCTTCCAACTCAGAAAAATTTGGTGGGGTCATAGCTTTGCATTGGCTAAAATCACAAGTTGTTGGTAAACAAAGTATCTGAAATGCTAGGGTCAGACGTGGTGCTAAGGGTCAATTTTGCAACCTCCAATAAAATGTACGACATGTATAGTTTTTAGCAAATGATGAAGTGCTTGTGGGCAACAAATTCACCTTTATTCTTCTTCTCTCGATCTCTTTCTGAAAAATCCCCTCTCTCTCTCTCTTCCCATGTCGATCTCTCTTTCTCCCTTTCTCTCTTCTCCAGTTGAAGCAATCTCTCTTTAACTCATTTCAACTTACTGCTATTTTAGGGCATTTTACATCATAATTTATTTGTGTGGATGCAGGATAAAGTTTTTTGCGATTAGAGTAGCAAATACCACTATAACTTGCATTCAGATATTCACTTTCCTAGCACCTCTCTCTCTCTCTCTATGTGATACCTCGTCTTTTAGTGTATTTTAACTGATGGATTATTTTAATTAATTTAAATATTGGTCCTCTTGTTTTAAAATTATGAGAATTTTGATATATTATTTTATAATATTTTTAAGTTGTGAAAATTATTTTTGATATAATTTTTTTTAATATTAATTATTGTTTTGCATTTAAATTGATCTTTAATTTAAATCATGTGTGTTTATGGGTTTTAAAATTATTATTGTTGTTGGATTTTATTATTATTTTATTTAAGTGTTTCACTACATTTGAATTATTTTATTAAACTTATTGTTTTGAAATCATTTTCGTTAGGTCAATTTCGTGACCCAAGTTATGAGAATTGGACCTCATTTATTTTCCTTCATTTTTCTTTCTCCTCTTTTTCTTTTTCCTTTTTCTTTTTCCTCTTTTTCTTTCATTTCCTTCTTTTTCCCCTGCATTCCTTTCTCTTCCCGCGTGCACGTCCCTCCTCTCTTCCCCATGCGTTTCCCTCTTCCTCCCCCAGCGGCACTATGCGCCACCGTGTTAGACCTCCAAGGAAAGATGCCTCTAGGAGAGCTACCCATGTCCTAGTCATGTCAGGGACATGCCCCTTGGACAGCCCTTGGACATGCCTTGACCCGTGCCTTGTCAAGCACGGGGCACCCAACATGCCCATAAACTGGCCACATGCATGCCTTGGCCCATGCCTTGACACGCACGGGGCGCCCAGCATGCAAGTCGTGCGCACACCAGGCCACGGCCCCAACGAGGTTAGTTGTCGTGCGCAGCCCAGCGCACGGCCAGGCATTCGCAAGCCCATGCGCATGCCCATGAGTCGCGTGGTCCTGCACACGCACACTGGCCACATGGCCATGCGCACGCCCATGCGTGCGCCCATGCCCCAGCACCTAGCCATGCACCCAGCCGAGTGGCCCTCATGCCGCACACCAGCGAGGTTAGTGGCATGCCTTCCAGGCATGCCATCCAGTGCATAGCTCCAGCCCGTGCCTTGCGGAGCAGGTCAGTGGCATGCCTACCAGGCATGTCATCCAGCGCATAGCTCCAACTCATGCCTTGCAGCAGGCACACATGGCTAGCCACCATCAGCAGGTCGAACATGCCACCATGCCATGCCTACCAGCTGGCCCATGGTGCCATGCACCACAGCTAGCCATGTCGTGCCACTTAGCCATGGACTAGACTGAAGACCACCATGCACCACCTTAGCCGAACCATTGACTCATGCATGCCACGACCATGTGGTCCATGCCACTATCTTATGTCATTTTATTTATTTTTATTTCTTTTATTTCAAAGGGACCTTTTGGGGGTTTTCAAATTGTAACCTTTATAAATAGGACCCTTAGTCATTTCTTTTACATCTTTTTACAAATTCACTAGAGGGAGGACAATTGTTGAGATATCATTTTCGGTGCTAGTCACTTGGGCTTTTTTGGTGCAATTCATTGAATCCCAAAAAGAGGATTATTCCATGCAATTTATTGAATGAGAGTAATTCATTTATCTTGTTTTACGACTTGGTGCAATTCGTGAATCCAAATTGTTTATCTTCGTTCTTGAATATTTTCATCAATATATAAGGTTTATTCAACACTTGTGCAAGTTGTGAATCCATTGTTGAATTACTTTATTTGTTCATTCAAGTTCTTAAGTATTCATACTTTTTTCTTGAGTGTTCATCTTTGGTTCTTGGTGTTCATCACATTTTTGGCTCTTCCAATCCATCTAAACGTAATTTTCGGCCAACCCTAGTGTTTGTCAACTTTCCATAAATTGTTGACTCATCACTTGTTGCCCTAGCCGAAACCCTCATTCCAATTGAATTTGAATTCAAATTTCGGCACTTTTGCCTTATTTGAATTTGCCTTGGTTGATCACCATACCTTCCATATTAGGATTTCCATATTTGAAAACCCTAGTTAACTCACTCAAAGCATATGGCCGGCCATCACCTTATCCATAAGCAAATCCCTAGTTTTTAGGAAACCTTCCTAAAAGCACTCCACCAACCATTCGGCCAAGCCCTAGCTGACCAACCCTAACCCTAATTCATCTTCCAACTCCTAAACCCTAAACCATCATCCAAACCCTAAACCTAAACCCCAAAGTGGCGCCAACCCTAGAAGCCCCCATTGCCATGCACCACATTGAACCTTAGCCACCCAAACACTTAGCCATTTTCCCATCACTCTATACACTTCATCTAGTCGAAACACTTAACCTCACCTTGCTCTAATGCCACCTTGCCACCATTGATCAAGCATCAAGCAAGAGAAGAACAAGTATTCGGTCAATTCAAGGAGAACCTAGTCGTGGAGGACATAGTGTTTAGGGACTTGACCGAGATCCCTAACACACCGTCTGGTGACACCACCTAGCCCATGACCTCCCCCACCCTCCGGCGAGCTCACCCACCCCAGCCACCACCTCCCACACCCCCTTCTTCTATCTCTTAGCCGTGTAGAGCCCAATCAGCCTAGAAGCTCACTGCACCGCTGTGCGCCCCTCCCATCTTCTTCTCCATCGGCCAGCGACCACTCTCCTCTTTTTCCAGCTTCTCCCACGCTGCCGTGAGCCTCCACGCACAGCTTCTAGCCTCACGGATTTTGGTGCACCAGGGCCGCCGTCGTGCCACCTCCGGCCACCAGCTTTTCACAACATTACCCTCGACCTCCCAGCTACCTAAAGCACTCATCCCCAACTCCGATCTATCACTGGTGAAGACCAGCCAACCCCATTTCCAATTTGTACATTTTGGCCTCCAAACGCCTCCCACGCCGCCACCCACAGCCAAAGTCCACCTCCACTAGCTTCATCGACATCTTTAAGCTCTACCCTTATAATCTCAAGTTTTCATTTAACCCCGTTCAAAATTCACTATTTTTTACCCAAGGCCATAGTGCATTTTGCACTATTCAATTGTTGTGTTGCCGTTTCTAGCACTTCCATGATCCTTCGGAAATTATTTTACAGCACTGTAAGTATTTTTCCAAATGGCTTTTGAGATTTAAATGTATTTTTACACTAACACTCATTTACTGTAAATTGGTTTGTTGTGTCAGACTGAGTTTAAGGAGTAAGGGGGTCTGATGGATCGGAGAATGGAGTTATTTGTGTGATTGGTTATTTTGGAATTTGTTGGTTGTTGGATATTGATGTTGGATCTTGTTCATTGCATGTTGCATGCATGTTCATATTTATAAATGAAAACTAGATTTTTGAGTAATTGCATTCATGTTTATGTGTTTATTGGAAACTGGATTTTCATGTGAGAGAAAGGAAAAGAGACTGTAGGGATGGTGGTAAGCAGGGATGGTGGTATAGTCCCGCCTGCGATTCCCGCCTATGATGCACGCGGTAGGGATGATGGTAAGTAGGGATGGTGGTATTGTACCGCCTGTGATTCCCACTTACGGTGCATGCAGTAGGGATGGTGGTAAGTAGAGATGGTAGTAGAGTTCCGCCTGTGATCCCCGCCTACAGTGCTCTGATAGGTACTCATTATGTGGAAAGGAACTATAGGGATGGTGGTAGAGTCTCGCCTACGGTGCACGCGGTAGGGATGGTGGTAAGTAGAGATGGTGGTATAGTCCCGCCTACAGTGTCCGATAAATGGTTGGATTTTGTGTGAATCATTTTTTTGAAAAATGATAGAATATTATTTTGGAGCCAAAATGGGATTTTGGCGTGTGTTGAAAAATATTCTTTTTTGGAAAAAATGATGTTTTGAGACTAAGACGTATTTCATCATATGCATGCATGTTGGTTGTATTAATGCACTTTTATCTCGTTGGTTGTTTGGATTATTACTTACCTGCGGTACTGTTTTATGGTATAGTAGATTTTGATGCAAATGAGGACGACGAGCCTTAGGGATCGGCTCTGTAGAGAAAGTGGCATGTGGTTGCTTTTTGGATTATGGGATTTGCTTCCCTTTGTCAATGTATTTGGGCTTTTTACTGTATTTTCGGATAATTGTATAACTCTTTCAGTAATACTTTTATATTGACAGTTTTGTATATAAAAATTCTGGTACTTAGTTGACTTATTTAATTAACCGATGTGACTTTGTGGTGCTCTTGTTGCATGTTGTACACACTTGAGCACTTCTCGTTGGGATGTATGACCCGTGTTGTCATCATCCCGACGTCACAATTCTCGCGTTTCTATATGTGGGAGTCGGGGCGACACACACACACACACACACTCTTTCTCTCTCACTCTCTCTCTCTCTCTCTCAATAGGCATGTTGGCCACTGACTTCATAGTAATAATGTCTTTGCCATTTTTTTCATCTCGAAGCAGGAAGCTCTTGACAAAGTTGACAGTTTTTGCTCAAGAAATATTTTATCATTCATCATAATGTTGAAATTTCCATTTTGATGGTTGTGACAGGTTTGAGATAAGAGAGAGAGAGAGAGAGAGAGAGAGAGTGATGGAAAGGGAGGGGAGAGCTTGGGGAGGGGGGGTAGAGGGATAAGAAGGGGAGGAGAGAAAGGAAGAAGAGAGAAAGGGAGAAGGGATAGGAGAGGTTAGAGGAGAGCCCAGAGACAAAAACGGAAAGAAAACGCTAGCCTCAACTTGTATTCACTTTGAATAACATAAATCCCCTACGTGTCTATTTTCTATTGGGGGTGAAAAATGTAAATTCACACCACATTCGATTTGAAGCTTTTCCCCTTTTAAATTAGTTACATAATTTTTGTATATGAATTTTTGAGAATTAATTTGACAATCCTTTTTCCAGCAAACTAGAATATTTACTTTGTCTATAAATTCCAATAAATTAATTTTGAGTTTTACCATAATTCACATATCTATTTATATCAAGACGTATATTATAAAGATTTGAAAATCTATTGCATGGAAAAGATGATTCCTTCTTATATTTTCATGGAATTTAAATTTTTTTATAAAATAAAACTAAATAAGCACATGCAAAATTAAATATATTTATATAGTAAAATGATGATTAAGTGTTATATCAATGAGCCAGTTGATGAGGGAGGAGTTGGTTTGAGAAATCTGATCGACATTCAAAAGTCCTTGCATTTTAAATTTGCTTGGGAATTGCTGACTAAAAATTTTTTGTGGACAAATTTTTTTTAAGGCCAAATATGTGAATGATCAACATATTTCATTAGTCAATCCTTTGAAAGGGTCCTGATTTTGGAAGATGGTTATGGATTCAATTCTGTTTGTGCTTAATCATTTGAAATAACATGTAAAGGAAGGAAATATTTCCTTTTGGAGAGATAAGTGGTTGGAGCCGGGACCTATATGTGAAGAGCTCAGAATTATTGATTTCTCAGAGTTGAAAATTAAGCAATATATGGTGGAGAATAGTTGGGATGTGGACTTCTTAGTGCATCTTGTAGATCGGGAATTATCGTACAAGATTTTGTCTAATATAGGGGGCACAAAAAATGGTTTGGATATTTTGATTTTTTGGGAAATTTGGATAGCAGGTTTACGGTTTACCACTTCAAATGCATGGGACTTGGTTCGTGTAGTTGCCCTAAAATAGCAGTGGTTGGAATGCATATGGCATACTGCTTTGCCAAGAAAATTTTCAGTTGCCATGTGGAAAGCTTTTTCACAAAGTTTGAGTATGAATGAATGTATAAGGCGCATAGTTATACTTATGGTGTCCAAGTGTGAATGTTGTGAAGATGGAGCATCTGAAGACTTAAACCATGTTTTGTATGGGGGTAGAATTGCTTCTGAATTATGGAAGACTTATTCTAATCTTTTGGGTATTCCTTGAGTTGGTAGAAGCATGGTTTAGAATAACAAAGAAGGCTTCATAGGTAGGGAATCCGGTTGGTTTGATTCTGGTTATTTTGACTTGGAGTATGTGGTCTTGGCACTGCTCTGCTCTAATGGAAGGTCGAAGGGAACCCTTTAGCTCCTTATGGAGGTCCGTTAAATATTGGATCGCCTGGGTAGGTAGTAGGCTGCGTGTTGCAGATTGTATTTGAGTTAGATAAATTTAATCTTATTATTTTTCCTGCTCTTTTATCAAGCCCTATATAAAGGCACACATGTATGCAATACTGCAAGTTAGTTAATACAGAGAATTATTTTTCTCCTTTTCTATTCTTTACATGGTATCAGAAGTATTTTCTTTCCGCACTCTACGAACATGAGCTCTTCGTCTGTTTCCTCTTCTCCATCTGCCTCTGAAGATCCTTTTAGCCCTTACTTTCTTCATCATGGTGACAGTCCCGGTTCCTTATTGGTTACACAAGTTCTCAATGGTGAGAATTATCATACCTGGCGTCGCTCCATGTTGATGGCCTTGACAGCGAAAAACAAGATCAGATTTGTTGACGGATCTATCTCGAAGCCTTCCAATTCTTCTTCTTTGTTTCCTTCTTGGATCAGATGTAACAATATGGTTCTATCCTGGCTCCTCAACTCTCTTTCCAAAGAGATCGCAGCTAGTGTGATTTATGAAGACTCTGCGAAGGAGATGTGGTCTGATCTCAATGACAGATTCTCTCAAGCCAACAGACCTCGAATTTTCCAGCTACAAAAAGCAATTGCTTCTCTCATGCAAGATCATCTTATGGTCAGTGCCTATTTTACTCAAATGAAAGGACTATGGGATGAGCTGATCAATTACAGGCCATTGCCGGCATGTTCCTGTGGCGCATTACGTTCCCTATCTGATCTGCTACAACAAGATTATGTAATGCATTTTCTAATGGGACTGAATGATAGTTATTCTCATATCTGAGGCCAGATATTGCTTGTTGAACCTCTTCCGCTGATTAACAAGGTTTTCTCTCTTGTTCTTCAAGAGGAAAGGCAACGAGATATAGGATTTGTTCTGATCCCCGCTATTCCATCTACTGCTCTATCTTCTAGTTCTTTTGGTAAAACATTCACTGGAAATAAGAATTTTATTCTGAAGGTTAGGCCTCTTTGTTCTCACTGTGAACTACGAGGACACACTGTTGATAAATGTTTTAAGCTCCATGGATATCCACCAGGATATTGACCTCAAGCTTAGTCCTTAGTTCCTACTGCTCATCAAGTTACCTCCACTGATTCTTTGCCTCTTTCACATTCACAGTGTCAGCAACTTTTGGCTCTCCTTCATTCAGAGTCTGCTACTCCTTCTCCTCAAGCATCGAATGTAATTTCATCTTCCTCTTTTGATCATCTATAAGGTAAATCAGTTTCCAGCCATTCTGTTTTTCCCACTACTCACAATAATTCTATCCATCTTTCTGATCATGGCTAGATAATTGATACTGGCGCGACGGATCATATGATCCACTCAGTATCTTTATTTAGTTCATCCCGACCTGTGCACAATTCTGTTGTCAAACTTCCTAATGGAGCCTCTGCTCATGTCAGTCACATAGGTTATATTTTCTTGTCACCAAATCTCATCTTGCATGATATCCTCTGTGTTCCTTCATTTACCTTCAATCTTTTATCTGCTAGCAAGTTAACCAATTCATCTTGTTGTCTCATTTTCTTTGATAATGTATGCTTTATTCAGGACCTCATACATTGGAAGACGATTGGGAAGGGACAAGCTAGAGAAGGATTATACGTGCTGCAACTTCATCAACCAGTTCATGGCTTTAATTCTAAAGATGTGTCTTCTGTTTCTTCCATTAATTTTGTTTCTAGTACAATTAATAATGCCTCTGTTGATATTTGTCATCAAAGGTTAGGTCATCCATCCTTTTCTCGTATGAAGCTTTTGCCTATCTTTTCTTCCATTGTTTCCAACAATAATTCCAGACATTGTAATGTTTGCCCTCTTGCTAAACATAAGAGGTTCCCTTTTCCTATTAGTGAACATACTTCTTCAATGCCTTTTGAACTTGTTCATGTTGATATTTGGGGACCTTTCTCTCCTCCATCAATAGAAGGTTTTCGTTTCTTTTTAACCATAGTAGATGATTACTCCCGTAGTACTTGGATTTATTTACTTAAAACTAAATCTGATGCTCGGACTCATTTACAATATTTCATTGCTATGGTTGAAACACAATTTGTTTCCAACATCAAAATCATTCGTTCTGATCATGGAAATGAATTTGCTATGAATCATTTTTTCTCTAGCAAAGGCATTATCCATCAATTGTCTTGTGTAGCCACTCCTCAACAAAATTCAGTGGTAAAAAGGAAGCATCAGCACATTTTAAATGTAGCTCGTGCTCTTCTTTTTCAATCCAATATCCCTTTGATTTTCTGGAGTGATTGTATACTTACTGCAATATACCTTATTAATAGAACTCCTTCTCCTATCATTTCTAATAAAAATCCTTATGACTTACTCTTCAACAAGTCACCATCCTACACACATTTGAAAGTTTTTGGTTCCCTTTGTTATGCATCTACTTTAACACATAATAGATCCAAATTTGCTCCAAGAGCTCCTCGTTGCATTTTTCTTGGATATCCTCTTGCTTCCAAGGGTTACAAGCTATATGACATTGATAATCATTCCATATTTGTTTCCCGTGATGTTCTTTTTCATGAGGAAATATTTCCTTTCAAATCCATGTCACAAAATCTTGCTCATATTTCAGTTTTTAATCCTTCCTCTCCTTCATCTACTGTTCTTCCAAATCCTCTTCCTGATCATTCTAACTATGTTTCTTCTACTCCATCATCTAATCAATTTGTTTTGGATCCAATAACACCTCCATCTCCCCCATGTCGAAGATCATCCAGAACACATAAGCCACCTAGTTACTTGCAGGACTACCATTGTCATTTAGCTTCTTCTACTGCTTGTCCTTCACCATCCTCTTCTCATTCTGGTCCTGAATCAGGTAAGCATTATTCTATTTCTTCATTTTTTTCTTACTCGCGTTTATCTTCATCTTATCGAGCATATGCCTTAGCCATTTCTTCAATTTTTGAGCCAAAATTCTATCATCAAGCTGTGAAATTTTCTCATTGGAGGACTGCTATGGTAGAAGAAATTTCTGCTTTACAACAAAATAATACTTGGACCTTAACTACTCTACCTCCCAACAAACATCCAATTGGATGCAAGTGGGTGTATAAGGTCAAACATAAATATGATAGAACCCTTGAAAGATATAAAGCTAGGTTGGTAGCTAAGAGTTTCACTCAACAAGAAGGGATTGACTTCTTTGATACTTTTTCACCAGTTGCAAAAATGGTTACAGTTAAGTGTTGGTTAGCCATTGCTGCTATCAAAGGTTGGCATCTAATTTAATTAGATGTCAACAATGCCTTTTTGCATGGTGAGTTGAAAGAGGAAGTTTATATGTCTTTACCTCCTGGTTTTGGTGAAAAAGGAGATCCTAGAGTGTGTCAACTTAATAAATTTTTATATGGTTTAAAGCAAGCATCATGACAGTGGTTTGCTAAGTTTTCTTCCACACTCATTAACCATGGATTTGTACAGTCAAAGCAGATGATTCCCTTTTCACTCGATCTCAACGCTCATCTTTTATAGCCTTATTGGTTTATGCCGATGACATTTTGATAGCAAGCAATGACACTGCAGAAGTTCACACTCTCAAAATATTCCTTGATCCGCAGTTCAAATTAAAAGATCTTGGATCTTTTAAATTTTTTTTGGGACTTGAGGTTGCTCTTAGCTCCAAAGGTATCTCCCCTTCTCAAAGGAAATATACTTTGGAAATACTTTCTGACACTGGTTACTTGGGGTGTAAACCAGTAAAGACTCCTATGGAACAAAATGCTAAACTGTCTCGGGATAATGGTGTTTCTCTTGATGATGCTAAGGTCTATCGAAGATTGGTAGGTCAATTACTGTATCTCACCATAACAAGACCTGATATTACTTTTGTTGTTCATATTCTTAGCGAATTTATGAACTCACCTCGGTAGCCTTATCTACATGCTGCATATTGAGTACTGCAGTATTTGAAATCAGCTCCAAGCCAAGGCCTTTTCTTTCCTGCAACTTCATCTCTCAACTTGAGTGCCTTCACAGATTCTGATTGGGCTAGCTGCCAAGATACCAGATGTTCTCTCACTGGTTTTTGTATTTTTCTTGGTAACTCACTTGTGTCATGGAAGTCCAAAAAGCAAGCTGTTGTTTCTAGATCTTCTGCTGAAGCAGAGTACCGTATCATGGCCACAACAGTTTGTGAATTAGTTTGGCTATCATCCTTGTTGTCTGATCTTCAAGTCCCTCCAACTGTTGCTTCTTTATACTGTGACAGCAAATCTGCAATTCATATTGCTTCGAATCCTATTTTTCACGACCGAACTAAGCACATCGAGGTCGATTGCCACTTCATTCGTGACAAGCTACAAGATGGTTTTCTTCGTACTTTTCATGTTTCTTCCAAGAACCAACTTGCTGATTGTTTCACAAAAGCTTTAGGTTTACCTTTGTTTTCTATTATGATGTCCAAGCTGAGCCTGATTGACATTCATGCTCCAGCTTGAGGAGGGTGTATTAGAGTTAGATAAATTTAATCTTATTATTTTCCCGCTCTTTTATCAAGTCCTATATAAAGGCACACATGTACGGAATACTGCAAGTTAGTTAATACAGAGAATTATTTTTCTCCTCTTCTATTCTTTACAGATTGATTGAATCAAAGGGACATTACAATTCTTCAGGAGTTGAAGCTACCGATTGCTCATTCTCGTTCAAAACAGGTTTATGCAGTCTCTTGGCATAAGCCAAGTCCAGGATGGTTTAAGTTAAATGTGAATGGAAATAGTCTAAATAATCCAGGGGAATCGGGTGCCGGAGGAGTGTTAAGAAATCATGATGGAACTCTGCAGTTTTCGTTTGCAGCTTCTATTGGTTTCGATTCTAATAATCGGGCGGAGCTGATGGCTCTTCTATTTGGTTTGCGCTATTGCAATAATTTTGGATTCAATAATGTTATTCTGGAATTGAACTCGCTTTTGATCATTAACTGGCTGAAGGAAGGCAGATGTAATGTTTGGTACTGGTAGAACTTTTTGGAGGAAATAAGAAGCCTTATCTTGGTGTTGAATGTTCGATATCAACATGTTTTTAGGGAGAGAAATTCTGAGCCAGATTGGCTTGTGAGATTGGTAAGTAGGGACTGCAACAAGGAGTTTTCACAAGAAAATATTCCTGATCCGCTTAGGGGTCTATTGCGTACTGATCATAGTGGGTTGCCGTATTTGAGGATTGTCCAAGTGTTGGTTAAGGCTTCGGTTTCTTGCTATTTTCCCCTGCTATTTTTACACGGCTAAGGTTTCGTTTGGATACCAAACTCATCTTAATTCATTTCAACTCATCATTACAACTTTTTCAAATTCCAATACAAAATATAATAAATAATTCAACTTTTTCAAATATCAAAACAACTTTAATATTTAAAAATAATATTCTAACAATATTTTATCATCTCAACTCAACTCAACCCAACTCATCTCAACATCCAAACGCACCTAATCCTTGGTCTTGTTTTGTTTATTCTGGTCTTTATTTCATTTTTTTGGAATAAGTTTGTAGTGAGCATGGGTTATGTATACGGTTTTTTCGTGAGAGTTTTTCTAATAAGATTGGAGGATATTTCTCCACTTTTTAATTTTTTAATTTAAAAAAAAAGAGTTATATCAATAAAAAGACATCACAAAAGTAAACTTAAATTTATGGGACAATGTAATATATCATTAAAAAATCTTCATGATCTCTTACTATTCACCCACACTTCACACTCTATATATATATATTTTTTTATTTTATCAAATATTTTTTATATGAATAGTGAATAGAAAATTTGAAATACTTTAAAAAGAATAAACTAAAAAAAAATTTAAAAAAATATATTAAAAAATTTAAAAAAATATAAAATATAGAATGTGATGAAAGTTGTATAGCAAAACCCATCGTTCCACTTCAAAAGTCTCGTTAATTTGATAGTTTATATTTATGTGAATTGTTTGTAAATGAATTATTTATCTAAAAAGGTGGATTAATTTATTAAAAATAAATAAAATAAATAAAATAACTAAATTAACTATAGTATTTAGTTCATTTACCGCCGTACATGAGAGTCTGAGACCATTACTCATTGATAGTCGATCTTATAGAAACAGGGACCCTCGAAACCTTCTACGGTTTTGACCCTTCGCTATGATTCAATTATAGAGAGAGAGAGTTCATCCTTGAACCGTATATTCCTCGATGTCGCTCTTAAACCAGCTCTTCAACAGAGGCGTTTTTGGCACAAAATGGTCAGTCGTACTGTTCTTTGCAGGACCTCCCCATTTTTCACTTTCTGACTCTTTGTATCCTGTAATTAATTTAGTGATCTGCGTGTTATTTGTTTGCTGATTGTGGTTTGACTTCTTATTGCTTTTATAGTTTTGGTTGGTCAGCGTGTAGCGTGTACCCAAGGTTTGAATTTCGGTGAAATTGTAGATTTAGTGAGGGAATTTTTTGTTGTAATCATCGTTCTGTGAGATACCCACTACCCCATTAATGGATCTCGCCATATGGGTTTCTTTCAGCTAAAAATGTTTAGGTTATTAGCAAAACAAATTATAGTTAGCACTCCTTGATTTTTTTTTTTTTTTTTCTAGTCATTGATGGTACTTGTTGCTTCTGGAAAGTAAGCCTTTTCTTTGAATTGTCTTGATCCATAGTTCATTGTTTTCATGCCACCTAGTTTGATTTTAGATACTCCCTATAATATTATACTTTTGAGCTTTACAATTGAATGTGTGCGTTCTTTTATTTTTCTTTGTGCATATCTAATGTTTGAAGGGTAATTTTGTAGCAAAACATGCTTGAGCTTGGCAATCTCACGCATCAAATTGCTGCAAAACAAGAGAGACATGCACCTCAAACATATGCGCAAGGAGATAGCGCAGTTCTTGCAAGCTGGCCAAGAAGCAATAGCTAGAATACGGGTGCCCGTTCAAACATATGATCACTTGCTGCTTTCCTATTCCAAGTCATTTTTTTCATAGTACGAGTATTCAGATTTGATTCTTGTTCATTTATTTATTTGGTTAGGTGGAGCATGTTATAAGGGAACAGAACATTTGGGCTGCATATGAGATATTAGAGCTGTTCTGTGAATTTGTTCTTGCACGTGTTCCTATAATTGAAAGCCAGAGGTAAATCTGTTAATCGAGTGTGTGTATTTTTTCATTCAAGACTGAGTTCTAAAATACTTGGCCTTTCTTGCAAGTCAAAATGGTAAACCTAAAAGAGTGCTTTGCTGAATGAATCTCTTCTGCAGACAGTTGCTTTCCAATTTTCCCTTGCTTTTCCCCCAGATCCATTTAACTACAAGTCTGCTGCAATTCCATAATCATACTTGATAAATGTGAGTTACACCAGATATCTTGTCACGGCTTCCGTGATAATAGGAAGAAATACTTAAAAAGTAATCACCATAGATAACCAAATTTGGCCAATGATGTTGGGAGTTTTCTATCCATTCATCCCGAAAGCTTGAGAAGCCCCTTGAGATGGGCTTCATATGTTTGTTTTAGCATTTAAACATCAATACATGTATTTGTGATTGACTTGTCAGGTAAACTTCTTTAAATTTGACAGAACAATACATAAGCTATTTTTCATCTTCTCTTTGGCTAAGCACCCTCTATGCCAGTCTCCTGCTGTGCAACCTCTGGCCCGTTAGATTGGGGTATACCTTTGTTGAAGATTTGCAAACTCCAAAGCAAAACTACTGGACCAAATCATTTATCTTTTTCCTCAACCGTTGAATGCCTATCTGGAAAGCTTGTTTTAAACAATCTAGCACGCAGCCAAAGAAATTAATTTTAGTTTTGGGTGCATATTATTTGGTGGATATGTAGTTAACATAACCATTTCCTGTATCAACATGGGTGGATGAAGGAGAGAGGTGTTTGTAAAGTTTTATACAATTATGAGACTGCTCTAAACCCAGATATCATATGGTCAAGAAACAGTATCTATATAAAATGAGCATGAACGAACTTAGAATGTTATCTGTTGTGGAAATATAATAAAAAATAAAGCAATTTTCAATGTGTCATGGGAGTGCACTAATTGACTTAACGAGGATGAATCACCTGAGTTGGTTTTTCAGTTTTCAAATTCAATCAAGGCTAATGGAGAGTGGAGTAATTTGCTACAAGTTGGAGGCTTTTTAATGACTAGAAGAAAGCCAGCCCAGAAATATGTGGGTAATGATTCCGACCAATGAAACAAGGGACAATCACCTGACATATATTTGTGTGGTTGAGTTTATGAATTCATAATTTATTCGGGCGCGCACAAAAAAAATGTTGTTGTATGGGTGATCTTCTGAAATGGGTGAATTGAAGAAGAGAATTAGAAAAGAGAAGAAGAAGAAAAAAAGATGTATTGAAGGGCCCATCAAATGGGATTCATGTTGTATTTTTCTATGTTGACTTAGTCATTTGTGTTTTTGTTGGAAAAAAGATGAAGCTATTTGTGTTGTATTATAACTTAATTGAGTGATAGAGTCACTATGTCTGTCCCATAAACATTTTTTATTGATAATGGGTGTTTTAAAACAGAAAGATTTTATTTTGTTGATGTTAGGCTAGGATTAATTGCCTAGAGGATCATTGGTAACATCTCTAACTCTGTATGAACAAAGCAACGAATTCCTTGATAATGTTAAGGTAATAAATAGTTTGAGTATGAACTGAGGCATAAATGCCTTAGGGGTCGTATTGCTTGTGTGGAGTATGACTGTTAAATTTTTTGCATTTGCATTTGTGGCTCTAGAGAATTTCAGCTTGATCAATGCCATGTCTAACAGAATCAATTATGTTTTACAGAATGTATTTTGTACATTAATTAATTAATTTTTGCCGAAAACTATCACCTCGTTTGCATTATGATGGTATTGCACTTTAAAATTACATTTTAAACTTAGACAAATTCGGGTTTTGAGCTATTTTGTAAACATCCTTTCCTGTACGACAGGGAATGTCCATCAGAATTGCGAGAAGCTATTGCAAGTATAATATTTGCAGCTCCCAGATGTTCAGATGTGCCAGATTTTTTGCAGATAAAAAATTTGTTTACTGCAAAATATGGGAAGGAATTTGTCATGGCTGTGTCAGAACTTCGTCCTGACTCTAGCGTCAACCGTACAGTTAAGCGGCTAGCAAATTTTGTAAAGTTTGATATTCTTCAGGGACAGCTATCGTGGCTTCAAAATGCTGATATAAATTTCTACTTTATTTTTCTATTAAATTACGTTTTTTTGCAGGTAATTGAAAAGCTTTCAATTAGTGCTCCAGCATCTGAGGTAAAGCTCAAGGTATTGAAGGACATTGCACAAGAGTACAAAGTGCAATGGGATTCTTCAAGCACAGAAGCAGAATTTGGTAAAAAGCATGAAGATTTGCTGGTACTTATTCAACTTAGTGCTTCAGTTTAATATTCTGCCTTAGTAGATGGTTGTTGGAATTGAGCATCTTTAGGTAGAATGTAAAACCCCCTTCCCATAGGGTTAGGAGTGCTACTAATACATAGCTTAGAACAGGTAAGAGATCCGACATAAAACTTTAACTAATCTTATTAAATGAAAATAAAAAATAACATAGTAAGTTTCTAATAACTGAAATGTTTAGAAGACACCATGACCTAGTAAAAGATCAAACTAATCCTATGTGTGAAACACCTTGTTTGGGCTAGGTATTATCATTTAGATTTGGCCTGCCTGCTCATCAACTTTCTCATTACCTGGGACATTTAAAACATGAAAAAAAAAGTAGTTGAAGACCCAATAAATAGCATATCATACAAAAAACATAATTTAAATTAGGTTTTACCTTTGGAACATGTGTACTCAACATGCATGGCATTAAGAATAACAATCATATCGACAAGTACATTGCATGTCCAACAATTAATAAACAAATGGGGTACATAGCATATCTCACAATGAATAAACAATCATTGTGTTCCTCACCCAATTAACATGTTCATCTTTCACATGCTTTGTGGCAACAACATTAGCCCTTGTCTCTAAGGTGGTCCCATAGCAAGTAGCCATAGGGTGCTAGACTTCTCATAACTTATCTTTGGTGGACCATACCTTTACGTCAACATTGTTTGGTTTGGCTTCCACATCCATCCGTCTATTTGCATTGGTGCCATGCATCTCTTGTGACTATTGTTTTAATGCTTTGGGCATTCATTTACATAACTTAGCTTTTATCTCGTCTTATAAGCTTTCCATGGCATGTGTATTAACATGTGAACTAATCATGTGTTCATAACATTCGATTCTAACATTTGCATGGCATAACAGTAAACATATCATGATAAGTCTTGTATGCATCTCATCACAACTTTGATACATAAAAGGTGCTTTCAATGGAAGGGTCATACATAGCATAATAATTGAACAATACTATTTCAAGCAAAACAAACTCTTTACCACAACTCATAAAGGTATGATTGCACTACATACTTTATCTTAGCTCCAAAAACCAAAGATGCGTCACTTAGCAACCCACAAGCTCTTGGATTAAACTAGGGGTGCTGGGCAGGCCCTTGCATATCCCACCTACCCGGATTTTCACCCGCCCTCCCACATAACTATTATTATATATATATATATAACCCTAACCATTTACTGAGATTCTTCTTCTTCTTCTCTCTCTTCAATTTCTTTTCTCTTCTTCCTTCTTTTCCTCTCCTTTCTTCCCCATAGGCTTCCTTTCTCCTTTTTTCACTTCTTCTTCTCCTTCCCTCTCCCCTCTTCTTTTTCTCCTGTCATCACTGTCTCAGATTTTATTATTTTGAGACCCATGGCCGTGGAACTGGGTCTTGGCTTTGATTTTTTGGTTGCTTTGAGAGCCATGGCCACGACCACGACCACGACCACGGCCTTGGGTCTCAGATTTTTTTTGGTTGTTTTGAGACCCATGGCTGCAGCTTTGGCTTTTAAATATGGTTGCATGGCTGTGGGTCTCAAATATGGTTATTTGGTTGTTTTGATAGGCTGCTGGTCTCAAGCTTTGGTTTTTTGGTTGTTTTGATTTGGTGATTGTGAGACTCAAATTTGGATGTTTTTAGCTCAGATGAAGTTGTTGTATGTGTTTGTGATGGGTTATTTGTGAAGGGTTGAGAGTTGTGGGATTTTTTGGATCTCATGGCTGGCTGATTTGGCCGGACTGTGATGGTACCAATCCACCTGTGCGGTCAGCGGGGTGGAGGGACAATGGCTAAAGGTGGTGCCTGGGACGGGAGGCAAAAGTGCCACCCTGCCCAGTCAGGGGCAGGGGGGCGGGGAAGGTGGCTACCAGACCGCATAGGACCAGTAGCTCCCCTAGGTTACACTATGGCAACAAGGAGCACTTCCTTGATTGATTCCTTGGTGTTAGCATCACAGTGATAGGGTAAAAAATTATGGAGATTGCAGCTGGTTTTTTTTCACACCCTAAATTTGCAGCAGCCTTTTGGAGACAGAGATAGAGTTGCCGTCACTGCTTAGAGAGTGTTCTTCAATAACTTGGCAAGAAAACTTAAGTACAAGGGCTTGTAGAGTGGGCAGCACGGTGATGAATTAATGGCTGCAGTTTTCTCTTTGAACTTGAACCATAAAGTTGAGTGACAGGCTGGTAGAGAGGGCGATGGGACAAAAGTGTAGGGCTGCTGTTTCTCTTCGTAATTGCTTCTTGGTTTATAGAGGATTGTAAACCTAATGCATACTAAGGGTGGCGGCAGGAGGGTTTTATTTTCTGGGGTGTCTTGCTGATTTCTCTTTGCTGGCAGCTTCTTGTTGTATAGAGTATCCTATAACCCCAGGCATTATATGAGAGTTGAGGCACAACTGAATTGTGGGGCTGCTGAGTTTACGTGGCAACCCCTGTAAGTGTTTATAAGTTATGATTAGGGTTTCCCAGCTTGAGGGGTGACAGAGAGCTTTTATGAGGATTGTCGAGATAAACTTTGTTTTGGTATTAAGGTTTCTGCTATTTGTGTGGGATGTGGCAGCCCCTGTTCTAGGAAATTCCCATCCGATCTTTCCCAACTTTGGGGTTCTAACTTCTAAGGGCCTGGCTGTGACAGAAACTTCTGCAGTAGGACTCTAAGAACAAAGCAAGATACAAGGTTCAAATTCAGGTAGGTAAGAGGTTGTTTTAGTTATTGACAAGATAGATGAGCCAAGCTCAATCTTATCTGAGAGCCCAATGGTTTTGTAAAGCATGCTTGAGCAAATCATTTCTTAGCTTGCTAAGTTTGTTAGTAGTTAAAATCTTCAAGCAATTGGGGCTAGGGTGCTATGGGCCTTGTTCAAGACTGTTTGCAGGATAAATGCACTAAGCTCAAGATGCGCAACTCCATGACTCCTTGTTCTCCTTGCAAGACTACTAATCAATGAGCATGAGGTGAATGAGTTATAACTTCGTCCACAAGCCTCATTGATTACTTTTTTTTTATTTTTCTATGAAATGGAACCTCACCAAAACAGGGGCCTTTGGACCCACCTTAGGGGGAGTAAACTTCATTACTGCAGTCATGACCTCACCCGCTAGAAGCGTGCATTAAGGTAATTCAGGATAACTCCTGGCATGGAATCTAACCCTGGATGTTTAAGTCTACAGCTCATCCTAATCCTGCCCTTTAAGCACTATAGGTTGTTGATTACTTTGAAACCCCTAGGGGTTGGCTCAAGTGGTAAAGGCATTGGGCTTGGAGGTATGCTCCCTTCAGGTCTAAGGTTCGAGTTCCACAGGGTGCAAACAATCTCTAGGTCTATCAGACTTCGGGATTTTCCCCTTGAATTACCTGAGGTGCACTTACGGAAAACTCTTTGTTGAGGGCTTGTGCACCTCTAGGATTAGTCGGGAAACTGCTGCTGGAAACCTGGTTCCAATCAATCAAAAAAAGGTTATTAATTACTTTGAGATTTTCTGGTTTCTTTATTTTTACTATGTCATCAACAAAACCTGTCTCTGTCACTCTCTCTGTGGCATGCGCACTTGCCCAGATCCGCCTAAGCTGGGGCACTTCAATTTGCCATTCAGCATAATAACCAGTAATATTAAAAAAAATGGATTTATTGATTCAGATGTGAATTGTTTCTGGCATTTGAATTAAAAGATTGAGATCTAAAAATATTTTGTAAACATCTTGATTGGGATAATTAATGATCTATTTGCTTTTTGATGTTATTTAAATTAGTTTTGGCTTTGTGATTTTTATCAGCAGGGTGGGTCAAAGCAGATATGCGATGGAGCTGCTGTTTCTCAAGCTCCAAAGAAACAAGGCTCTTCTGAATCTTCTCCTTCTATTGTGGCGGCACAATCTGTTGTGTCTCCGGATAGTCAACAAAAAACTCAGCACGTTCAAGCTCCAAGCAGCTCAAACAATGCACCTTTGTTGGGTTGTAATGAAATTGAACCATCAGTAAAAAGTTATGTGGCCGGACCAGTTAGTGATGCCAAAAGGGAGACAAGACCACAAGCTACTGAAATCTTGGAGAAAGCTCGAGCTGCCATTGCGTCTGCAGAGCGGGCATCTGCTGCTGCTCGTGCAGCTGCTGAGCTGGTAAATGTTAACTTTGGATCATTGAAGCTTGAAGAAGGCAAGTCTTCATAGTGCTGAATTGAGTATTTAAGCTTTGAGGGCATTCTTTTGATTTCATCGTGGCATGCATTCCAAAATCCTTGGAAAAGAAATTGGCATGGGAATTGAAATTCGTTTGCAACTTTTTCAGTGCTTAATGTCTGAGAACTAAGTTTGGGTCTACATATTGAATTTGGGAAGACACATGAAGTTTATAATTCCCTAGTTCTGTATATTTCTTTCGAGTCCAATCCAGCTGCTTGTTGAGATTGGAATTACCTGGACTGAAAGGTGTAAAAATGTAGATTTTCATAGGTTTGCTTTGAGAAAATTTGAAACGGAAATACCCTTTATATCCTCCAACTACGAGGCTATTTACATTTTGTACTGATCTAAACTATCCACATTGGCATCTTCTAATTATTACGATCACTTTTACATATTTGCACCTAAAACTATGTAATCTTAAACTACTTAAAAGGTGTACCATATGTGTTAATTGGTGAAAATAGGGTAATGATATCCTTAATCTCCTTTACTACTGTTTTATTATCTAGTTATTTTTTTTCTTTTTACTATTTGAATTTGGATTAAAAATTCTAGAACATGACCTTTTTGCATAATTTAGAAGAAAATAAATTTCATGAACAAATGTAATCATGTAATTTAATTAAAAATAAATTCAATTTTATAAAAATTAATTTAGAGAAAAAAATGTCAATTTTTATTAAATTGAATTTATTTTTAATTAAATTACATGATTACGTTGGTTGATTGAATTTATTTTCTTCAAGATTATGCAAGAGGACATGTTCTGAGACTTTTAATCCAAATTCGAAGAGCAAAAAGAAAAAAAAGAAGAAGAACTGAGTGGTAAAATAGTAATAAAGGAGGTGTCAAAAAGAAAGATTCTTGCAATTTAGACTTCACAAGTAAAGAGAGAATGAAGAAATTTTATGGCATAAAAAATCTTGAATTACTTGGCTCATTTCTACAAATCTCAACACAAAATTTTACCATCTGACAACAACAATCCGAAGGAAAAATGCTATAGACTCTATCAAACTTGGACTAGGTAATTGGACGATGAACCCTCTTGTTATTGAATCCTCATTTATTGATCATTTCAGAATTGTATATTCCTTCTCAAATTAAATGAAGGAAAATGAGGCCATGAACGAATGAAAACTTAGCATATAACACCTTTAGCTTTCTGCACCCTTTTCTGTATTAAATTATTAATGTTCTAAACACAGTTCAGAGAACACTTCTCGTTCTTCTACCTCACCCTAAGAGCACTGGCAGTGGTTTCTCTATCTTTATCTTCATCTTTAAATTTGAAGAATCTGTCTTTAAAAAAGTCTGCATTGGCTTATTCATCTCTATATTTTTACATAATTATAAATAGTCATTATTCAAATATGAAGAAGCACTGTTCATTCTTCAAATATTATTTTACTATTTTTTTTCTCTCATACATATTAAAATTAACTGTGTAAAATTTATATTAAAATGATTTTGATACATAAAATTTGTATTAAGTTGATAATACAAAGTGGATGCTAATTGTAAAATATATATAAAAAATAATTTTAGAAAACAAATAAAAAATAAAAAAATAATAATATTTTATTATTATTTAGTTCAAATATGAATAAACCAATGTGAGAATAATTCTTCAAATATAAAATCATTTTTCAAAAGAGATAATTTTATATATGAAGATGCAAAAACCACTACCAATACTCTAGGGCCTAAACTCTTATAGCTCAAACAAAGGTTTGCATCGATCCAGGTTGCAATCTAAAACAACCTTTTTCGGTTTATGTTGCCTTAAACATGGGACTACAGTTGAGAAAAGATGCCCTTTTCACAACATCCCAAAAGCAGGACATTTCAGGAATTGACAAAAATATCCATGGTCGCACAGACTGTAAGACTTGAAATGGCAAACAATGATTGATCGGTTACAAAGAAACTACATATATGGGGATGATCAGTAGCAGCTGAACCCAGTTGTTCTACAAAGTTTCAAATCAGAACAGAGCAAAACCAATGTTTACATTAACGTTTAATTAGTTCCTTTCTGACCGCATAGGCTGTGAGACCCGGCCCCTAGGGTTTATATATAAGAGCCCTAGCTAAAGCCATAGGGTTTCGTGCTCTTCGAAAATAAAAATCCTTTTGCGTAGGGAGGCAGCAGTACTGTGTGCAGGCAGAGACAAGTTTGTAATATTACCTGAATGCATATGTGTGTAATATGATCACACTTCTCAACGACATCCCTCTCTCATGCAACTCGAAAGGCCATGTCTGTTTCACAAAAGACACATGACTAGCTAGTGATCATGCATGAAACTTCAGCAAACAGTTGTGTAAGGCACACTAGATCATCAGCGCCTGCATGTATTCAGAGAGAGGGAGAGAGAGAGAGAGGGAGAGAGGGAGAGCCGTGGGTCTGTTATGTGACAAAGATGTAACATAGGGTTAGCTGGAGAACTAAGGACAATGCTGAATAAGACCACTAAATAAAACCTGGTGTAAATGATAGCATCCCAAAGGAGAGGCTGGAGCGCGTGATCTGGAACAGAACCCACATAGATTTTGTTGAGATGAGGTGTCCTTTTCGTCTTGAATTTCGTTTTGACTCGGAGATGCTTCAATTGGTCGGTTTAAGATCCGTTCCTTTGTCTATTTTAGTTCTTTCTTTTTCTCTTTTTCACTGAACCATTTAGAATCTTAGATTAAAAAGCTTCCCCTTTTTCTTGAGTTCGTTTTTCGTTATCCTTTCTTTTCTGTTCCAGTTAACCAAACATCTTTACATACGTTTGTTGAGGGTCATCATGAATGGTAATTGAGCACAGACGTACGTTATATAAAACAAAGTGTTAATTAGCTTTCGGTGTCTTCAATAAAAAGAGAGAGAATGCAAAATACATAGAAAGACAAACAAGTCAGCAAAGGAACTGGCTACATATATACATGAAGTTGTAATAATGGATCCTAGGATATTGATCACAAAAAAGGACGTAGTTTTTAATATAATAAACATCATGCCTGGTTTTTTTTTCAAACTACTCGTGCTCATTCCATAATGTTCTTGTAGTTTTAGAATTTCTGGGTATTTATTTATTTCATATATATATATATATTTTAAATCTTACATGGATTGGGGAGAATATGATCATAATCAATAATTGCGCTAGATTTTCATGAGAAAGCTTGAAATATGATGTTTATCAGCACGATCACTACTTTTCAAGACCTATAATCATTGAGATTGCAGGTAGACCGATCGAAGTGGCCGATAGGATCACAAAGTTGATTCTGGCTGGTCACATGCACCCACAACACACCAAAAAAGTGTTGTTCAACTGATAATTTCTATTCAAACAAAAGCACAAAATGGATGGAAAGGAGGCCAAATCCGTGAACAAATTCATGTTTGAACCTTGAATGATCATGACCTACCTAGCTAGCTTGCAAGTAAATAGGACTGACTGTTCTGTGTTGCATGGTCGAGTACCCCCCATCCTTTCAGTTTAGGCTTAGATTGCTAGCTGAAGATATAATTATTCCCTTCAAGAAGATCAAAGCTTGCTATATATTATAATTTTTTAGGATATTAATCTATCATTTGAGGGTTGATGTTCGGGTCTAGCTTAGCCTACAAATTAATTGCTAGCTAGCTAGCTGCAAATTACATTAATTGATGCGTAATGCAAATTAACTTCTGCTCTAAAGCTTCAACGACTCCATGCTGAAGGTATATATATAATTAATAAATATGATCGGCTCCAAACTAGCTAGCTAAAGTACCAGGCCTTCTCGATTTTGAGCTACTGGCAACAGCACGCTGGCCGTCTAGCTATTTGCTTTATCGATGCAGTACTACGGTAGTATGTCTGTCATTGTAATTATTCTTTAGTTTGGGTATGCAACAAGCTAGGTGCATTAATGTTAGATAATATAATTTTTCCATGAAATAAATCATAATTTAGTATGTCATTAAAGTAGTGATCTTGAGATCAAACTCTTATTATATATACATGCATGCGTACTAATCCCAATTAAAATATGATCAAGTTCCATTCTTCGTAGGCCTGTCCACATGCTTTCTTGCCTTGCACATGCGGCGGAGTAATTGATGATCAGAATATCCTTTAAAACTTACTATTTCTCATCAACTTAAGCTTTTAAGACAAATAATAGTACTTTACATGCATGTGGCAGGCACATTGGTGATAAATTATCCAGCTTGTCCACTAGCTTGTAATTTATTATAATTTCCTATTGGAAAATAGATACTTTGATGGTTTTGGATGTTCTTCAAGGATTTATGTCATGATGTATATACAAGCACATTGTGGGCTAAACAGATGCGTGGTAATTCCAGTATTGCTCCTAGCTAGCTAGCTGTCTATCAATTTAGGTACGACTGGATACTAATTAAGATCATGATCATCGTCCTATATATATATATATATTGGCATGTTCGTAAGGAATGTTGTTTTTAGGGCACTCAATTGCTTAAAATGAGCTAGCCTTGATTGTTGAAAAAAATTAGTGCTAGCTAGGCGCAAGGATATATAACTGGGTGTAATACTTGTTTCAACTACTTGGAAGATCATTTATATTTTATAGTAGTGGGTTATAATACATGACTCCCATCTCACTTTCAGCACATTTATGTGTGACCTGGCATTACTAATCGACCAATATTAGACCAGTTCTTAATGATTAATATATAGAAAATACCATGTCATTACATGAGAACAAAAGTGTGATGGTGAATTATATGCATAGAAACAAGACAGTACTACTTCTGAAGTCCCAAGTTATTTTATGTAGGCTTTTTTCTTTAAGAGAAAATCTGAGCCCAAGTAAGTGGTTGTATAAGGGGGTTTTTGTTTTGGTGTTATATGGGTACATTTGGAGGGCTCAACCTGTGTGCATGAGAGCCCAAAATCTGTAAACAAGTCCAACCCTTCTTTGTCTTAAACGGCGTTGTTTGATTGGCTTAGAAGGTGAATTTTTTTCCCTCCCCTTCTATACGGTATCATTTTGGCCTGGGAAGAAAAACCTAAGGTTTCTTTTCCTCCCCTTCTTCTCCCTCAGCGCCGCATGCCCTCTTCCTCTTCCCTTTCTTCTTTCTTGTTTTTTTTTTCTTCTTCTTCTTCCCTCCTCTTCCCACAGCCAATGACCTATAGCACCTCCTCCTGTCGCCACCTCCCTGTCTGCCTCCACCGTGAACCTTGTCCAATCTTCGCACCTCCTCGTCTAGCTCCTCGTGAAGCCTAGACCATGGCAGTTGCTTGCCACCACTGCCCACCACTCATCGCATGCCAAGCTTGTGACGCTTACGAAGACCCCACCATCCCGCACCACCAATCACAGCCATGGTTGCTTCCCCTGAGCCCCACTCCACGGCCTATAAATAGGCCGAATCTCCCCCTTTTGAAAATCATCCCAAGCCTCTTCTCTCTCTCTCTCTCTCTCAAATCTCATCCCATCTTCTTCCCCTCCCTCTGTTTTGCTTTCCCGTAGGTTTAGGCAATTTTTCCCCAGTGTCATGGCCACCCTATTCCAGCAGCTTCGCAATGGTTGTTTGACCCCTTTCCCCCTCAGATCCACGCCAACCCCAGTCCAGAATTCCCCTTTGGGATTTGCTCCATTGCTAGCCACCACACCTCGTAGTCTAATTGTGATTAAGAAGTGGCCTGGGCCCTTGTGAAGTGTTGTGATATTAATGCTGTAGTTGTTATTGGAAATGTGGGCCAAGGGCCTGATGGAAAGTTGGGAAACACGGGTGGTTGGGATTTGTGAAATTGTTGTGATTGTGAATTTGTGTTGTTGGTGGTTGACTGTTTTGTGCTATGCCATGCCATCCAATATCTGCTTGTTACACAATTTCATTTTATTTAATGCATGTCATTAAATTGTATGAATTATTCAACTGTGCTATGTTCTATACTATGCGGCATAATCTGAAATTGGGTTTTTGGTGTCATCAAAAATTAATTTTTGTGTGGGTGCATGCGTATCACAATTTCAAGCCGAGATGAGACATTATCTCTATAGAGCTTCTTTGGTCACTCGGGAGCATGTAAAACTGAGTGACATCCCATGAACTGTCACTGGGCCACAGCAGGCTCGGCCAAGATGGTAACACTCTTGGTACCACTCCATGGCCCATCTGCTTGCAGGGGTTAGAGGATGCCTGGTTACGTACGCGCAGGGCGCGAAGCTGGGTATTGCTCGTTACCCGTGATGTGGTGAAGGGAGACAGAGTGTGCGGATGGGCCTGAGGGGAGTCCATAGTGCAGATCGTAATAAATGGTTGTAATTTGGGTATAGATGAGATTTTTGGAGTGACTAACTTTTATTGAATGATTTATTCTTGCATTTCTATAAATGAATATTTTGGGAAAGGCACTTATGATTGCAACACATGATTGTTTGTATGCTACCATGTTTGAAACTCTTAATTGTTGATATGTGGATTTATTTGCTGAGATTGTGAAATTTCATTGTGGTATTTCCACCTATGGTTCTGTTTCATGGAATCGTAGATTTTGATGCAGAGGACTGATTTGAGCATGATGGACTGACCCCACCTAAGAGTGATGACTTGGGTTCCTTTATGTTGTAGTGGATGGACTATTTCTTTTCTTATTTTGTTCAGCTGGATAACTGTAATAGTCTTATGGAAGATTTCTTATTTGGATTGTATTTTAAATTTTCTGGTACTTAGTTTTAGACCACTTTATTATATTTCTCGTTGGGTTTATAAACTATACACAATTTGCATGTCTACACACATTTACACTGGCGATGGGGTGTGTGACCCCAAGTGGCCATCATCCCGGTGTCACGATTCCTACCAAATCACACGTGGGGTCAAGGGTGCCACACTACTGCATGCGATAAATAGTTTCCATGTGATGTACTCTTGGAATGTTTTAGATATATATATACACCATATTATTAATATAGTTGTTTTAGTACTAAATCATTGGTCAGTGCCTTGGATGATCAGTTCCCATTTCTAGGTTGAGCTTAATTAACTTAACTTGTGTGTGCTTTTATATAATGCTAAATATGAGAGAGAGAGATCAAATTATCCATATTTTAAGTATAAGTAACCCACGTTGTTGTTGTTTTTATGTGGCATGGTTTATGATTATCATTTGAAGTACCCTTTTTTTCGTTTTGGAGTAACCATAGTTTTTAGGAAAAATGATCGAATAGATTATCCTTACAAAATCTCATCGTGTTAAAATTAGATTTAGCCTTAAGTTTGGGGAACTTGTGATACCCCATAGATATTATGTGATGAGTACTATACGTGGTGTAGGCCTTTGCAAAATACCCGTTAGACCGAGCAACCCAGCTGACCTGATCAGATTTTTCTGACAAAATACGATTTTGCTTCAATGTCGAGTTGAACCCGATAAATGACGAGGCAGACCGACTCTTAACATTCTTCAAGTGTTTAGACTAAAAAAGTGAAAAGACTGGAAGAACATGGGAAGAACACAGATCCATTTTTGAAAATGAAAGAAGCTAATTTTATGATGGGAAGTTTGAACTTGTGAAAAGTAAATGCCAAAAATGGAAGATTTAGAAACCAACCCAAATCTGCTAAGTGACTCAAATGCACAGAAAGATGGAAAAGGATGGGTGTCATGCCGATGCTAACAAGAAGCTCTTCATCCGACCCGTAATGCCCACCATTTCTCTTTCTCTTTCTATTTTCCCTTTCCCAAGGCCAGAAATTACAGACGTTCCAAATCTCCTCTCTTCCCCCCAAAAATCTCCAAATATTTTCCTTTTTTGTTTGTTTGAGCCAGAAAACGTTCCAAATCTCCTCTCTTCCCCCAAAAATCTCCAAATATTTTTAGTCCTTTTTTGTTTGTCTGAGCTCTTGGAGTGTAATGATGTTGGGTAAATACTGAGCGTATTCATTTTTTGACCCTACCAAAATATTACGGGTCAGGTTGTTTTGGACATGGTATGCGGGCTGGTCGGGTTAGGGCCAAAGCTAATACGGGTTGGATGGTGTGCAGGCCTAACATGGTGTATTGAATTTTGCATTGCCTGACAGATCAAGAGTTCTTGCTCTTTAATTATAATGATTCCATTAGGATTCTAATTATTGTGCTATTGGCTAGTCCTTTTTTAAATAATATAGGCCATATGTGATTTGAACCTCTGTTAGACTAGTGGTACAAAACCAAATACTCTAGTAAGATTTATTCTTAGATTGTCAAATCCTGATCAAACAAAATTAGAAATGATGAATAAAATTCTAGAGTTTCAGTTTCCTAAGCATCATAGGGATAGACTTTTCTAATCAGCATGTGAAGATAAACACACTTAAAAATATTTTGTTAGGACATCTCTTGTACTATGCCCGATTTGGATTTAGTGCTACTTTCATTTTTTTTTTTTTGTAAGAGAAGATATTTCATTAATAAAAAAGATTACATACATTTTTCAACCATAGGGCTTGAGAAAGAAAGTTTGGAATACTATCCTACCACATATCAATGTTTCTCACATTTTTTGCATTACGAGCTAGCCTATGAGCTACTATATTACCTTCCCTGTGCACATACACAAAATCACATTCAACAAAACAGGAAGAAAGAGATTTTAACTCTCTGTATAATATGCCTAAGCAGTGATTCCTCCATACTATTTTGCTTTAAGGCCTCCACCACCAACAAGCAATTAGATTCTACTAAAAGCTTTGAGATTCCCATGCTAACATACAACTGGAGGCTTTCGAATAATTCAATAGCTTCAGCTCAACCTCATTCTCAATCTTACTAGTTGCCATCAACATATTACCTTGGTCATCCCTCAAGATTGCACCAACACCAGATTTATTTAGATCTTCAAAAATGGCCATATCAACATTTAGCTTCAACACACCTACTGGAGAGGGCTTCCATCGAAAATGATTCTTCAGCTGGGTACTTGATTTAACTTTGACCTCTTTAAAGCTTTTGAACAACACCATAGCATTCTCAACAACTTTCTTTGGGTTCAACAGCATCTGGTCATGCACCATCTTGTTTCTTCTATACCAAAAACTCCATGCCACACAAAAGAAAAGTGGTAGCTTCTCCTTTGATACGCCCTCATAGAACTTCAATGCAAACTCATAAAATTTCATTCTAGCATTAATAGCAATGTCTAGCAACATTTCTTTCCATACAATTTGAATACAAGCACAACTGACCAAAGCATGATGAAGTTCCTCACCCTCGAGCCCACAGAAACATCACTGCCCTTCAATTAAGACATGTCTTTTTAATAAATTCTTTTTTGTAGGGAGCCCAACTTTACAAGCAGGCCAGGCAAATATCTTTATCTTACTTGGCACCTTCATCTTCCATAACTGTTTCCATAAAACCTGATGAGTATCAGCTATTAAGGACTCTGCACTGTTAGAGCCCAGTCTTGCCTTGATGAATTTGTAACAACTTCTCACATTAAAGGATCCACTTCTCTCATTTGTCCAAATTCTGCTATCCATTGAACCTCTCGGACAGATCACACTACTTTAAGAATATTAGCCATCACACTTGGATTGAAGAGAGCTCTAAGCTTATTTACATTCAACATTCTTGTATCATTATCAATAAGCGTTGCCACCAAGTCTTCTTGTGTATCATTTGGTCTAAACACCCCTTTTGAAACTAGCTCAGCATGCCCTGGTATCCATTGATCACTCCAAATTCTTACAGTACTTCCATCTCCAATTCTCCATCTACAACCAAACATCCATTTCTTTGCTTCACATATGCCCCTCCAAGTATAAGATGGATTATTTCCCAAACTAGCTTGCTGAAAACTAGAATTTGGAAAATATCTAGCTTTTAACAATCTAAAAATTAGAGAATTTTCATCCTTCGTCAGCCTCCATCCTTGTTTAGCCAAGAGAGCCAGATTAAAGATCCTAAGATCTTTAAATCCCATCCCTCCACATGACTTCAGCTCACACATTTTAGACCAACTGAGCCAATGAATTTTCCTCTCTTCTCCCTTCTGTCCCCTCCATAATTTAGATATAAGACACTCTAACTCGGAACACAAGCTTAATGGTAATAGAAAACAACTCATAGAGTAAGTTGGGATACATAGAGCCACTGCCTTTAATAGCACTTCCTTCCCTCCTTGTTATAGCATTTTTTCTTTCCAACATTGAAGTTTTTGCCAAACTTTTTGTTTAATGGAATGAAAGGTGCGGTGTCTTGACCTACCCACAATTGGTGGAAGGCCTAAATACCTTTCATACTATTGGATTTCACTATTTCCCCACAATAGTCTTATCTCTTCTCTAACCTCCCTACTGACATTTCCACTAAACACCATCGCAGTTTTTTCCTTATTAATTTTTTGACCAGACAGCTTCATATCTCTTTAAGACATCTTGTACTCTTCTGTTCTCCCCTACCTTAGCTTTGCAGAAAATGAAACTATCATTTGTAAATAGCAGATGATTGATATGTGGAGCACCCCTACAAATCTTCAGTCCTGAGATCTCCCCTCTCAATCCAGCTTCCTTTAATAGAGTAGTCAAGCCTTCATTACAAATAAGAAAGAGACAAAGGGACAATGGGTCCCCTTGTCTCAATCCTCTACTTGGTACAATAGGCCCTTTTGGATCACCATTTATTGGTACAGAAAAAGAAACTGAAGTGATGCAGTACATGATCATATGAATAAAGTTTTGATTAAAACCCATAACCTCATAAAACTCCATTCTACTCTATCATATGTCTTACTCATTTCTAATTTCAAAAACATAAACCCCTTTTTCCCTCTCTTTTTTTGTTTTAGATAATGGTCAAACTCATAGGCAATTAGAACATTATTAGTAATTAAACAACCAGGAACAAACGCACTTTGACTCTCCCCAATAACACAGGACTAAACAGATTTCAATCTATTGGTAACACCTTTGCAATCAATTTGTAAACCACATTACATAGACTAATGGGCCTATAATCACAAACTTTTGAAGGGGACTTCTTTTTTGGGATGAGACTAATGTATGTATGATTTAAAGAGGTTGGAAAAGAACCTGTATTTAAAGCATCCAAGACTGCTGAAGTCACATTCCATTATTTTTGGAAAAAAATGGAGACATGCCATCTAGACTAGGGGCTTTTGTGGGATTCATTTGTTGCAGTGCTGCCTTTACCTCTTTTGCAGAATAAACCTTGCACAACTCCCCATTCATACTGTTATTCATCCTACTAGCTAAAGGCTCCAAAAAGTTCAATGAACCCCTTGGACTTGAAGCTGTGAATTGGTTTCTGAAATAATCAATGATGTATCCCTTCCTTCTAACTCATCCCAAACCGCATTATTATCTTGAAGCTTCCCTATCTTATTCTTCCTTCTCCTTTGAGAAACCTTCATATGAAAGTACTTTGAGTTTTGATCACATTCTTTGAGCCACAAGACCTTTGATCTTTGTCTCCACATAACCTCATCCCTTTCAATCCATTTTTGAACCTCATCTCACGCCAAATCAATTTCCTCTCTATTGGTCCCCAAATGATCCTTTTCATGAAGCATTAACATGCGTTGTTTTGCTTGAAGGAGCTTTTTTTTAACATGACTAAAAGAATGTCTATTCCATACAGCCAACTGATTGCCACAAGACTTTATTAGCCCCATAAACTCATTCATTTTTGTCTGAGAAGCACATCTACCCCATGTTTTTTTGATAATATCCTCACACGCTGGCTCACGCACCCACACAGCCTTAAACTTAAACATTTTCCTCTTTTTTGAAAACTCCATTGCCCCCTCCAAATCCACCCATATTGGGACATGTCTGAATATGCCACCAATCCATGAGTAAAAATAGCATTAAAGAACATGTGCCACCATTCAGAGTTGGCCAGACTCCTATCTAGCCTCTCATTAATACAATGAGCCAATTCTCTACGATTACACCATGTAAAAGGATATCCTTTAAAACCCAAATCCCTCAAACCACACTCTTCCACCACCTCCCTAAAAGGACGAGGCCGCCCACCCCTCTTCTCATGATGATGTAAGACCTCATTAAAATCCCCTATAATCAACCAAGGATCCCCATTGTTTCGGGATGATGACCTAATCAAATCCCACGTTCTGTGTCTAAGGTTCAAGTTTGGATTTCAATATATGCTAGTTAAAAGCAAGTACCCGTTTCTTACAGTATCACATTTAACCACAGCATTGATATGCGAATTAGAGAAATTAATAATAGATAAATCTATATCCCTCCCCCCATAGCATTGCTAAACCCCATTTCCTTTCACAAGAGCAAATCGGTAAACAATTTAAAAAACCTAACTTGTACTTACAGTTCTCGAACTCACGGACAGTGAGTCTAGTTTCCTGCAAGAACAACACATTGGGATCTTCCCTCTTAATCAAATCACAAAGGGTTCAAATGCGCCGTGGGTTCCCAAGCCCACGTGCATTCCAACTCATAATCTTCATTGCTCCTGGTGGCACTGGACCCCAGCCGCCACCATTCTATCTGCTGTTGAGACCTTATCCTTGTCCACAATAGACAAGGTGATGATACACAACTTAGCCAGCCAGCCCTCAGACTCCTCTCTCACTTATTCTTCGCTAGCACCTCCTTTCCTTTTCCTCAAACCAGATAAAGACCATTTTGTTACTTTCATTTGGTCTACCATTTCATGGAGAAACGACACTCGTTTCCACTTTCTTCTATTGAGACCGTTTGATTTTCCCTGATGAACAAAGCCCTTCATATTGAGCCTTTGGGCCCCTAGTAGCCCATCACTCGGTTGCAAAGCCACATACTCCCCCTTGGAAGGATCCGTAATAGTAGGCCCATCTATCTCCAGCCCAACCTCACTGATTAACTGTTCTTCTCTTCCATTCACATAGTAGTTTATCACATCATTCGATTCATAGGTCCCTTCTTTACTCACAACATCAATCTTCTCAGAAATTTTCTCCACTAAACATGCCAACTGCTTCTCTTTATTCATGGAGACCATCATCTCCTTTTCCGTTGTAGTTAGAAAATAATCGTGATAATCCCTGCCGTAATTCACGCCATGTGCCCCTTCTATCATGGCCTCTTTACCCGTTGCCCCCAAACCTTCTCCACCGTCCCTTGTCGATGTTGAGATCCCCATAGAAGGAACTTTTGGTTTTTCTAGGGGCAGGCTCCCTCTTCTTTAAGCCATTTCTACGTTCACTAAAGCCACTAGCTCTTAGCCATGCACCATATGGAAAGCCAGTAAATTCAGCTTGCATGGATGTTTGTTTCCATTCACTGCACTCTTTATCAGCATGGCCCAGACGACCACACCCATAACAAAAATTAGGAAGTTTTTCATAGGAGAATCTGACCCAACAAGACTTGCCTACACCAATGGAGATTTTGTACATTTTAATAGAGGCTCTAGAACATTAACAGCAACTCGGATGCACATGTACTCCCCCCCATGCCATTTCACCCTCATCCAGATCTACTTCATCTACTTTACCTATTTTATTCCCTACCAAAAACCCCACATATTCATTCCTAGCCATAAGAGGAAGATCATGAAGTCGAATCCAAAAAAAAGCCTCTAATAGTTGAATTTGTTGCACTTGTTGACAGCCATCTACCTCTTTCACCAATACAATCTGCTTGTCAAATGACCAGAGACCCTCTCTAACCACACGTTTGCTATCTTTTCGATCATCGAAATCAACAAGAAACAAAGAGGTACTCAAATCTCGAAACCTAACTCACTTCTCAGGCCTCCAGACTTTCCTCATCATAGATTTGAAGACTTCCTTGTTATAATACTTCTCTGTTAGCACCTTCAATATCAAACACTTACCCCCACTTACGAGAGCATCTTCTAACTTATCCAGCTCTACCACAACCTCATATGTCTCCCGCTCCATCAATGAGAGACTTGTATACAAATCAGCCAGGTTTTCCTCCATATATCTTGACCATAAGAGACCAAAACTATGCAAGGAAGACAACTGCACAGTGACAGTAAAATCTTCTCTACATAGGAAGACCTAGAGAGGCAAAATGGATGGAGTATTACTTTCATTTTTTAAGCTTGCAATACTTTCCTTGTGGTTTGAGATTTTTAGGAATAGCCCATTCTATTATAATTTTTTTCCATCACAGTTAATAGAAGACACTTGTCCAATCAAAAGGTTCCACGTGTCAATTTATTTTTCTAAGAAAACCAAGTTAAAAATAACAAATTGTTTTTTGTAAGTAATAAAAAATGGTTTTTTATATTTTTATACAACTCTAAAAAAGGAAAAAAACCACTCATAGTGGCTATGGTGGCCTAGTATTAGTCGCCCTAGAGGTGGCCATGCATGATGACCACCATTACAGGCATGGGTGGCCTTGGTGGTTGCCTGTGGAGCGGTTTCTACACACTTCTTCATAGATCTCCCATAAACTTCTTTAATATAAGACTTCGCCAAGTAGCTTATACTAGTCGCCTTGCTTTTCGTTTGCCTGGTTCACCTTTTCGTAATTCTTTGCCCTACCATTAATCAATCATCCATCTAAGAGCTCCTTGATGTCCCTAGTTTTAGGTTTATCTTGGTTACAATTCATCTGCCTAAGGGCTCTATTTTCTTGAGACTTATTTGATATCAATCTTCTTGAAGTGATTCTTCACTTTCCAGGATGTACCTATGTACCTATAAGAAAATTGTTTATTTGCTACTAGTTATTTCCCATCAAAATGAGTATTACTGGCCAAAATAAATCTATTTCCATTGCAAATATTCATTTTTGTCGCAAATAACTCATTACAAATATTCATCATTAATCAATTAATTAATTGATGATGGTTTATATCTTCTTGTAATGACACATGAAATTGACCTATAAACATATGTTTATGAACTCTAAAGACGGTATGAGCTTTTTGAGAAAGAGGGACCCCACTTATACCATCCTCTTCAGCCTCCCTTCTGCCATTTCAATCTCACCCAAATTCTCGGTGGCCCTTTGCTAGATCATTATTTCATCCTTGATATGGTCTCCTTCTGCCAAGGGGGTGCCTTTAGGATAGGAATAGTCCCACCACCCTAATGAGTTTATTTACAAACATGCACTTAGATTGGGCCAGCTGAGCTTTCATAGTCTCTTTAAATATTGGTATTCAATAACGTTTGTGCTTTGGCCATAAACTTGTATAGTCAAGTTTGCAAAAAACGTTTTGGGGCTAGGAAAACATCACGTTGGATAACTATGATCTACTAATAATCTTGTCAAGATAATTACCTAAATCTCATCTAGCTTATCTGTTAGGTAGCATCACGTTCCCAATTCAAATGAAGGACATACTACCTAAGGGACTCTTTGTTTCTTTGATTGATGGTAAAGAGGTATTTTGTTAGTCTCTTCTGATCACTTTGCCCTTAGATGAAGTGGCTAATAAATAATTTGTATATCTCATTAATGCGTTGGTCAATCTTGTCTTTAATAAGTTAAATTATTGTCGTATTAGCCTTTCCTAACGTACGTATGTACGTAGTTTGGAAGGATCTATGTGCACATGATTTCAACAGATCGAAATTGCTTGTAAACTCATGAGGGACTTTTTAAATTTTTGAAGTTCTCCGTGGTGTCCACAATTCTATCATACATCTCCATCAGGGAATCTTCAACTACAAAAGAAAGGCAGGCTCTATGATCTTACGCAAGATGGGGAGAAAATCTTTTGGATAAGGTAGTCTAGATGTAACATCCCAGATTTTAGTGTATTTTTAAAGAATGGTTATTTTAATTTGTTTAAAAATTTATTCTCTTGTTTTAAATTTATGGAAGTTTTAAATATTATTTTTATAATATTTTTAAGTTGTGAAAATCATTTTAATGGATTTTCTTAATATTATTTGATGTTTTGGATTTAAATTAATCTTTATTTTAAATTGGCTTGTTTTTGGAATTTAATATTTTTACTGCTTTAATTGAGCTTTTCATTGAGTTTGAATTATTTTATTTATTTATTGATTTTAAAATCGTTTTCGTTGGATCACTTTCAAAACCCAAGTTGAAAAAGGCTGGATCTCCTTTTTCCTCATTCTCTTTTTCTTTTTTCTCTTTTTTTCTTTTTCTTTTCTCTTTTTCTCTTTCCTCCTTCCGGTTCCCCCCAGCCCGACTGCCCTCTCTCTCTCCTCTCCCCCCCGTGTTTCGGGTTCACCATTCCTGAGCCGCCGCCAGCAGGCGGTGGTCGACACCGCCGGTACCATCGGCTTCCCCGTGCGCCGGCGAGCCACCCCTCCAAATTCCAGCCGACGCCGAGCCGCCGTTAGCCTCTGGAAGTCGTGCGAAGCCGCAGCGTTCCTTCACCCGTTTCGCCGCCGTCCGGCCACCATCTCTCTACCACACCACCACCGGCCCTCAAGCAATCATTTGGACCCAACCCGGCCCCGATCCGTCGCCGGAGCTGCCCCATCGAACCCCATCTCCGATCCGAGTTTCTTGGCTTTCCACCCACGGCCGCCACCCACGGCCAACCATCACCACCATTAGATTCCCCACCTCCCATAAGCCCTACCCTATCGTTCCCAAGTCTTCGTTTGGCCCCGGGTGATTTTGGGTTTCACTGTGTATTTCGGCCATAGTGTATTTTTACACTGTGGTGTTGCTGTTTTGGTGCTTCTAGCTCTCTTGTGATCCTTCAAAAATTATATTAAAGCGTTGTAAGTATTTTCTCAAACATCTTTTAAGGTTTTAATATATTTTTGCACTGACTGGTTGTGTTGTGATCTGGATTGATTGTGTTGTGCTTTGGACTGATTGTTGGGATTTACTGTTGGATTAGTTGTTGGAATTTAATGTTGGATTGGTGCATTGCATGTGTACGCATATTTTGTGTTCAATGAGAACTGGGTTTTCATATGTGGAGAAAAGGAAAGGAGACTGTAGGGATGGTGGTAAGCAGGGATGGTGGTGTTGTCCCGCCTGCGATTCCCGCCTACAGTGCTCCATTGGGTTTTTGGCGTTGTGTGGAAAGGAACTGTAGGGATGGTGGTAAGCAGGGACGGTGGTATAGTCCCGCCTGCGATTCCCGCCTACGGTGTACGCGTAGGGATGGTGGTGTTGTCCCGCCTGCGATTCCCGCCTACGGTACACGCGGTAGGGATGGTGGTAAGCAGGGATGGTGGTAGAATCCCGCCTACAGTGTCTAATAAATATTTTTGGGTTTGGTGCATATTTTCTCATATGCATGCATGTTGGTTGCTTAAATGTATTTTTACCTTTGGGATCGTTTGGATTATTACTTACCTGCGGTACCCTTTTTGGTACCGTATATTTTTGGTGCAGATGTGGATGAGGACGTTGAGCCTCGGGTTCGGCTCCGTGGATAAGTGGCATGTGGTTGCTGCTGTTTGGATTATGGAAAATTATTTATCTCTTGTGTATGTATTTGACTTTTTACTGTATTTTTCAGATATGTATATTAAATTAAAATTCTGGTACTTAGTAGACTGATATTATTAATATTCCGCTGCGATTTGTTGTGCACTGTTTATTTGTTGCACATACTTTAACACTTGTCGTTGGGATGCGTGACCGTGTTGTCATCATCCTGACGTCACGATTCCTGCGTTGTTTTACACGTGGGAGTCGGGGCGTCACACTAGAATCCCAAGGACTTCCCATTCATGGCCTCCATCACTTTGTCTAGTTTGGCTTCTTATCCTGAACTTTTTACCAATCTCCTTGAACATTCCTTATCCCTCTTTGTTTCCTCATATTTCTCTTATTAATTAATGTCACGAGGGTTTAATTTAATTTTGTAGTTATTATAATTACAATGCTAAGAAGCAAGCCTTACGACAAAATATGGTGAAGTAGAAAAATCTATTTTGAATTGACAACACACACACACATACATGATGTGCAAATATATATATATATATATCTATATAAATATATATCTAGCTAACTTGTGTATATAGTTACAACTTAAGATTTATAGTGGAATTAAAATTAAGACTTGTCCATTTTTCTTACATGAATGCTTACGAATTTCTAAAAAACTAACATACGCTCTTAAGAACTATTTTCTGAAAACACCTGCCAAACGAAGTATAACATCCCATCCTTCCATGGTTAAGAGTAATGCTATTTTGGAAAACAGTAGGGAGCAAAATGCTACTACTTTTTTTGTTTTAAAACAAGTCGCTTATGGGGCAGGCATAAGAGATTCCAAAATATTTAGTAAGAACGACATCATATTGTAAACATAATAGCGAAATAGGAATTTCAGTTGCAAAACATCTTCAACTTCGTTCATTCATTTACATTCAAGTTTTACTTTCTTTCTTTTGTCTCTTTGCTAGTACACACTATTAAACCCTCGTGTGTTAAGGTTAGTGAGTCTTGTAGTAATAGTTCACCATATTACAATATCGTATTCTTGTACTGATTACATTTTAAATAAGGGGATTTCAAAGAATAGGCTTATACATTTATCCATAATTTAAAACATGTACATATAGCATACTCTAAAAATAACTTTTTGTTTATAAAAAACAGTGAGAACGGTATGAGTCACTTACCTTGAGCCTTTACATATTAGCTACTCTTCTGCAATTTAAGACACAAGCACTTCAACAGGCACACACACAAGCACGCACAAGCACACACATGCATGTCATTACATTAACATCCACTTAAGTGAATAGTAATTTAAATCTAGAGTCTTTCCTAGATCGATCTTCTAATCATGTGCCTAACTTAGTCATGTTCTTGGTTACAAAAATCTAATGCAAACTTAATTCATAAACTTCTTATCTGAATGTTTCTTGAGTCCCTAAACATTCAATTAGCCCTTTAATCTTTGCTAGGTTACTTTAATCACTTTAGTCCATCAATCTCTATCACAATTCATACGTATGTACTCTAAGATGTTAAAACATAATCTTGTCTATGCAAATCTGTGACTATACGTGCAATTTACACCAAATGTTTTAGGTTAAATGTCTCTAACCTTAATGCATTCACACATGTTCAAGCTTTATGCTATATGTCACCGGAACAGTCAATCATTCTCCATTACAAAATCTGCCTTTAGGTTTAAAGTATCAAAGAAATGGGTCTAGATCCTCAAATTCAGGTAAAATTTCATACAAATTATCATCCTGTATGCATGCTTGGTCCATCCCATGTATAGTCATGCATCATATTGCCATAAGAAATAAATCTAGCATGTGCATACTCTAGCCCTAAACCTGAATTTTCCTTAGTTTCACATGATCTATCATTCCTATCATAGATAGAGAGAGAGAGAGAGAGAGAGAGAGAGAGTTACATATAGGAACAATGTGATGGCTCTGTGGTGGAAGAAGAAATCAAATAAGAAGAAAATTAACGAGATTAACTTCATGGTTAAAAGGTGTGTTGTAGTTAGTGGAACTGTACATTTCAGAGAAGTAAAGGGTTGCAGCAGGAGCAAGGAACGGTGACGTTTTCATCGAAGATACATGTATTAAACGTTGTGTTTTACTCTAAGTAGCTGTAGATATAAACTGATTGTAAAGGAAGGAAGGGCTCATTCATTGATTCTGAGAAGTTTTGAGATTACTCAAAAATGTCTTCCAAGAAATGAAGTTGGTTTCTTGGTTCTCATTCTTGCTTTCTTGATTGTTCTTGAAGTTGATTTCTCTTTTCTTCTTCGTTTCCTTGTTCTTACTCTTACTGGCTGTAGTGGGTAGTAGCAATACCATTACAGTTGGTATCAAAGAGGTCGTTCCTCTCATGGAGGAGAATAAGAGAGCAGCAACAACCTTGAAGGCACAACAAAAAGTTTCTTTGAGGCAGCAGGATGGAATCTTCAAACAGTTGGAGGAGCACAACCATGTGATTACTGGAATTACAAGTAGGTTAGATCAATTATCTGACATGTTGAAATCTTTAGTAGAATGTCAGCGTACTTCTGCTCCTCCAAGTTCTTTTGAGGGTAGAGGTGTTAATCATGAAGAATGGTCATATGGGTGTGGAATGAACTTTGATGAAACTAGTTCTGTTCTAAAAGGGTGAGACTAGATTTCCCCATTTTGATGGAACCAATCTTGTGGGGTGGGTTTTTGTAATACCCCGCTCCCCAATAAAGACATTTTAGAATTTTTCGGAGAGCCAGTGTGCTACTACTGAACTTGACTAAAACTTTTTATTTTAAATAACGAGCCAAATCAAAAGATTTCATAAATAAAATATAATTTAATTAATACTTAAAATCCAACATAGAGTCTACGGAAGTACTTATTTAAAAAAATATGAAAGTCTCATGTGCTTATCAAAATAATTTACTTAAATCTTAAACCATAAAAGCTAATCATATCATAATCTGTCTAGGCCTCTGTCTCGCCTCCCGGGGTCAAGTCCTGTCCTGCAGTCTCATCTGCATAAATTTTATCACCTGGGGTGGTTTAAAAACATGAAAACAAACTAAAATGAGTCGAATACTCAATAAGCACACATCATATAGTAAACATAATAAACATAAGGTTTCTTGAAAAACGTGCTTACTTATAAATATATACGTAAATAATATGAACATGAACATGAGCTTATCTTTCACTTGTCATAGGTCGTTACCCACTGTTGACCCTTGTGAGTTAGGGTTAGAGAATCTAAATAGATTCCGATTCCTCCCGTGACCACGGGTTGTGGAATCCATACATAAAGAAGACATACTGGGTGCACTACCAGCATGTACGACCTGACAATGCAATATGCCCATAACATAGGTACCGCCTTCATATCATAACATAGGCCGTTACGTATCTTATCATTCATATTTCATCATAATCATACTTGCATACTTGTCATATCATAGATTTCAAAAGAAATCACATACATACTTGTCATATCATATCATAGATTTCAAATGAAATCGCATTCTTTCATAACATGTCGTGATGCATGACTTCTCACATAAAATCATAATTTTTCATAAATACTTTAATGCATAAGTCTTCACATAAAATCATGATTTTTCATAAATACTTTAATGCATAAATTTTCACATAAAATCATGCATGGCTTTTCATAAATTACTTTAAATGCATAACTCTCACATAAAATCATAACCTTTCATAAATATTTTGATGTATAACTCTTTTCATAAAATCATGAATTTTCATAATTTTATCATGTCTTAGATACGTAAAAATGGACTTCCAATGAAGGGTATACATGCATAATATTTTTATAAAAGACATGTCGTTTACCGTAAATACGTGTAAGGGTATGATCATGCTACTTACCTTGCAGCGCTAATCCACTATTTTCCGCACGCTAATCGATCACCTATACAATGAGCGTGTAATATCCGTAAATATTCAAATCGAACCCGTATTTAAATATTTAACTAGAATTATCCTATTTTAATTCTTCAATACTTAAAGTTCTCCTAATCCCTAAAACACTATCATCTCCCTAAATTCATCGATAATTAATTGATATTCACTTATTCTAATTTTAACCCAAATATATTTAAGAAACAAACCTATCCCCCTTAAAAATATAATCTTCGCTCTAATAAAATTATTATCAAGTCCAAAGTAATTTAGAGTCCAAATATAGTCTAATAACATACATGTCTATCTTCATGATAATTTTAAAAACAACCCAATCTCTAAGTAAGATCCTAATATGCCCGCTTAGTCTCATTACGCTCAAACAGTATGCATATATATATATAGATATTTAAATATACATATACACATGTATATATGTCCCTTTACGTCCAACACAAATTATTTTCATCTGTAAGTCTTAAAAAGGGTAGGGCATTTTTGTAATTAACTAACCAACCTAAAACTTATTCTACATTGCATGCATGCGGGATACGACTTACGTGAGAGATAAAGGGCAGGGGGGCTGACCGAGAGCTAGGCGTGAGGTTGGGTTGCACTCGACGGTGGCACTCCGACGGCTGGACGATCACTGTGCAATTGAGGGTGATGAGAGAGAGACAACATGATGAACGAAAGTGAGATGGAGAGTGAGAGAGACGAGATGAACGAGAGGGAAGAAACACGGCGTGAGGGAGAGGGAGAACCTACTATGAAGCCGTGAGAGGCTTGTGACGGACTGGGGATGCCAAACAGCCCTTGACGGCGGTTTCTGTGGGCTCTCTACGTGGAGGAACTCTCGATGAGGGTGGAGTGCAGTGGCTCACGCTGGGGGTGAACGTGCTCTAGTTTGGGGGGTGAAAAACAGGGGATGCTCGGCTTATTATATGTTGCTTGTTTATGTTTGGCTGTGCAGTTGGCTCACGATTTTGCTTCGGGTGGCGAGGTTATAGGATGATACGAAAGCTGTGGGCTGCAGGGAGGTCGAGAGTGCAATTTCGTGGGTCTGGTGGCTTAGGGAGATGGAGGCTGGGCGGTTTCCATTCGGCTAAGAGTACACGGGCGTGGGTTTGTTTTTATGGTGGTGTGATCGTGCAACTATTTTGCTGGCGAGGTCTAACGCCGTGGGTGGTTGGGAGAAAAAAAATCCTCTGTTTTCAGGTGGAAAATAGAGTACCTGGCAGTGCAACTTTCGGTGGTTGCCGTTCAAGGCTGGGCTACTCTATGTGGTTCTCGGTCTACGGCTTCAGTCTGGATGGTGTAACAGCTGGAAAAAAAGAGGCATGGGGAGGTTTGAAGCACTGTGTGACTTACGGTAGTGCATGGAGGAGTCGTGGTTGCTGTTTGTGTGGAGAGCAGTTTTCGTGTGATGGAGGAGTGGCTTCGGTGGTGCTGGGCAGCTGTGATGCCGATGAGTGGGGTTCACGGGTTGGCAGCAGGAGGACTCGGGTTGCACTGCTATGTGGTCTCTCGGTTTACACTCCAGAAAACTGGTTTCGATGGTGAGGTTTGCGTGTGGTTGTATTATGGTGAGTGGTCTGCACACAGGAGGGGCTGGTTGTGGCTTCCGGTGGTCACGAAGGAGGTCTTGGGTGGTCTGCGGTTTGGTTTTCGTGGTAGTTCACGGCAGAGGGAGGAATAGCTTGGAGGAATTTCCTGGACGTGTGTTACGGGTTTGAGGGGAGGAGGTTTGCGAAAGGGTGCTCCGTGTGAGTGTTTATTGATGTTGAGCGGCAGTGGAGTATTATGCTTTTCATGCAGGAAGGCTAACCTATATATAAACCAAGCCGGTTGAGAGCCTAAAAGGAAACCCTATAGATGCAACGTGCATCATGTGGAGGAAAAGGTTACGATGTAGCCGTGTATGGCATGCAGTGATGGCAACGGACTAAACCGTGCATGAAGTGAAGTCTACCTTGGTGAGGAGTCTGGTGTTGGTTTGATCTACGAATCCTATTCGAGCTGGGAGTCCAATAGTGTAGGAATACATGTGCACGCACAGACTTCGGATAGAGATTCAAAATAATATAAACACTGACAACAAACCTATCTTAAAATATATCCCAATTTAATAAAATAATTTTTTTTTTGTAAATCCTATATCATCTATAAAATGTCAACTAAAAAATATCCTAATTATCAAATCCAATCAATATTCGTAATTATCTCTAATAATATAGGATCGGGTCATTACAATTTTCAAGGAAACTCAGTACTTTGAGTTCCATCAAATATCACTTAATTAGAGGCTTTTGATGGCCTTTTATGACATGGAGGGTGAGACTCTTATGTGGTATGAAGATGTTGTTGATTGTGAAATTTTTTCAAGTTGGAATTCATTGGTGAAAGCCCTTCAAATGAGGTTTGACCCCACTACATATGATGATCCTATGGAGGCTTTAACTCGTTCAAAGAATACCTCTACTGTGGCTGCTTACAAAACATAGTTTGAGTCATTATCAAATAGGCTTAAAGGCTTATCGGAGAGGCACAAGTCATTATCAAATAGGCTCAATCCTATCAACTTAAATGCAGCATTTGGTCTTGCAAAGATATAAGAGGAATATCTATGGGCTTCTAGAAAATCTTGGAGGAGTAGTGTGTTAGGTTGGGATAAGACTCAACATGAGGTGCCTCGGGATATTGGTAGAATGTAGAAGAGTACTATTCTAGCTAAGAAGAATTTTTCATCTCAAATGGATGACAAAAAGGAGAAAGGGTCTTTGTTATCATTGTGATGAGAAGTGGAACCCAGCCCATGTTTGTAAGAATCCTAAGGTGTATTTGTTACAAGTAGAGCAGAAAGTCATAGATCAATCATTGATGACAATGAAATGTGTCTAAAAGTGGAAGAAGTGTAGGAAGAGGAAGAGGAAAATTTAGAAGTTTCTATTAATTCTATTTTAGGGTGTTCTACCAATAATGCAATGAGATTACATGGTAGAATTGGAGCATGTGCTGTGGAAATCTTAGTGGACTTAGGAAGTACTCATAACTTCCTGGATCCACTAGTGGTTCAAGAAGCTAGACTAAAGATTGAAAATGACTCAAGTTTGTAGGTCAGAGTGGCCGATGAAGCTAAAGTTTTGAGTCAGGGCAGAGGTAAAGAAGTGATTAGAATACAAGGATCCAAGTTTTCAGTACCCTTCCATGTGCTCACTTTGGGAGGTTGTGACATAGTCCTTGGATTTCAGTGGCTTAAGACCTTGGGTTCAATTCAATGGGATTTCACAAGAATGTCTATGAGTTTCAGGTTGGGTAAAGATATTGTTGTTTTGGAGGGAATTAAGTCTGGCACTATTGATGTTCTTGTTGGGGATAAAGGGCTGAAATCTGACTTTGTTAGAAGAAAATGTTGGCTTTTGCAGTTGATGGCTGTGGATTAGGAATAATAGAAAGTTGAAACTCATCAAAGGGTTATTACTTAGTTACTAGAAGACTATTAGGAAGTGTTTGCAGAACCTGTTGGCTTACCACCAAGAAGGGCATTTGATCCTCCTATTAATTTGAAGGATGGGTCAAACCCTCTATAATGAGACCATACATGTATCCTTATTATTAGAATTCAGAAATAGAAAAGATTGTTCATGACTAGTTGGCTTCTAGGGTGGTGAGACCCAGCCAAGTCCTTTTTCATCACCTGTTATGTTAGTCAAGAAAGCTGATGGCATTTGGAGGAAGTGCATTGACTATCGTGCACTTAATCAAGAGACCATCAAAGACAAGTTTTCCATACCTGTCATTGATAAGCTGCTTGATGAGCTTTTTGGAGCACAAGTGTTTTCTAAGTTGGATCTAAGTGCTGGTTATCATCAAACTCGAGTTAGAGAACAAGACATACCAAAGACATCTTCTAGAACTCATGTGGGCCATTCCAAGTTCTTGTCATTCCTTTTGGCCTTACAAATGCACCAATCACTTTCCAAGGGTTAATAAATGATATATTCAAACAGGAAATTTGTATTAGTTATTTATTTATTTATTTATTTATTATTATGGCATACTGGTGTATAGTAAAAATGTTGCTGATCATGTTGTGCATTTGAAGTCTATTTTGGAAGTATTGAAGTAGCACACTTTGTATGCTAAGATGTCAAAGTGTAATTTTGGTGCTACTGAGATTGAGTACTTAGGCCACATCATTTCAAGGAAGGGGTGCAGGCAGGTCCTTCCAAAACAGTGGCTATGGTGGAGTGGCCTATTCCCAAAACTTTGAAATCTTTGAGGGGATTTTTGTCTCATAGGCTGCTACAGAAAACTCATAGGGGATTATGTTTCTATTGCAGCCCCATTGACTATTCTATTGAAGAAGAATTCCTTCCATTGGGATGAAGCAACTGCAATAGCATTCAAACAATTGAAGAAAGTTGTGAGTCATCCTCCACTTTTGAGATTGCCATATTTTTCTGAAGTATTCACAATTGAATGTGATGCTTCAGGCATTGGGTTGGGGGTTGTGCTTATGTAAGAGGGCCAGCTTATTGCTTTTTACAGCATGGCCTTGAAGGGAAAGGCCTTTTTGTTGTCTACTTATAAAAAAGAGTTGTTAGCTCTTGTCTCTGCAGTGAATAGATGGGGACCTTACCTATTAGGACATGCTTTTAAGGTCAAAATTGACAAACATGCCTTAAAGTATCTGCTTGAACAAAAGATTGGGACTAAAGCTCAACAGAGATGGATATCAAAGCTAATTGAGTATGACTTTACCATTTATTACAAGACGGGCAAGGAAAATGTGGTGGCTGATGCCCTTTCGAGGAGAAATGAGGAAGACACAACAACTGTTTCTTTAATTTCTTTTCCCATTCCTCTGTGGATAGAGTAACTTAAGAATAGCTACTCTTTGTGTCCTAGATATCTGAGATTGTATCTAAGCTACAAGAAGGACAGGAGGGTCCTAAGCATTATTCTTTGCAGTAGGGACTACTGCTAAGGAAGGGAAGATTGGTGGTGATTCCTTCTTCATCATTTCTATGATGACCAAGACTTTCTAGGCTCTTGTATATATATTTTTTCAAAAGAGTCCATGGGAGTTTCGGCCTTGTAGGAGAATTAGGGTTTTGAAGCCCGATACAATTAGGGCTCACGCTCAACTTGAGGTTTATGCATGGTGCTTGACACCCAATAAGGTTAAGAGTAGGACTTGATGGATCTAGATGAAAATAAGGGAAGAAAGGTGAGAATGAGCTAGGAAGTGTGGCTTACACGCCTATCATAGGAAATGCTAGCACTTTTTGCCATGTGTCACGCATGCATGAAGATCATTGCTTGTGGAAGGAAGCCTTTGACACATGTCACTATGGGGAAAGAACCTAGAAGAAAATGATTAGGAATATGGAAAAATGAAACAAGGGAAGGCCAAAGGCCATGGATGGCAATAATGGGGGAGCAAAGAAAGTTGCTTTTTGTCATGTGTCTTCCATGCATGAAGGTAGGTAAAAAGTTGCATTGAGAAAGAACAAGACCAAGCTTGGGGGGAGGCTACATGTACAAGGCTTCTAGAAGGGAAATGTTGTGTAAGAAACCCTAGAGGTGGTCAGCTAGGGCAAGATCTTTGTGCCAAAAGGAGGACCAATCACATATTGTCCAAAGAGTCATCTTATTAAGTTATGCACCATGGTCTCCCCTATGGACCATCCAAACACTTTGGCTCCCTTCATCAAGCTACAAGTAACGATTGTGCATGTGACTTTGTAACAAGGGATGCCTTGTTTCGAACCAATTGCATTCGTGGTGAAGCATCCTCTAGCCTATGCTAGTAGAGAGGCAACGACATAAACTTAAGAGCATTACCGTCTCGTCCAAGTGACTAGAGGAGTGTCCATGGGTAACGACCGTCGCCTATTGACAACTCTAGGGATGTCACTCAGTTTTATGCACTCTCGAGTGACCAGATGAGCTCTTTTGAGATAAGTTTCCTTCTTAACTTGGGGTTGGGATATGTACACACCCATAAAATATTTTGACACAAATCCAACAGTTTCACAAATTTCAGCTCATACACACAAAATTAGAGTTTAATGACACAATTAACAACGACAACTATCAATTATAATGCAGCAAAAAATGTTTATTTAACAACTATCAATTTTAAAATTAGAGTTAATATGTGAGTGAAATAACAACAACAATGTTTATTTAAGACAAACACAATATTTCATCAGCACATCGAATCCCAACATCACAACCAACAAGTTTCAGTCCCAACTTTTCAGAGGGTCCCTCAACCACCACACAGATTCACAAATAGACAACAGTCTCAATCCCAATGCTTCTCAAGGCCTACGACCACCAAATTCACAACCAGGCTACACCATTCACAATTTCAGAGTTTTCCAACAACAGGTATTTTAAGACTTAGACCAAAGATCACTTAGCACAAGAGGTCATTGCCAAAGTAGTGAACAAAATACCCAATCAATTTCCATCTGCATAACACCAAAGCCTAGAGTCCATCAATACTAATTTCACAGTATATGCAACAGGGAATTCAATGGATAGCACACAAGAGTACCTAAATTAGATTATCAACAACTATGAAACATGTAAAAAGTGAGATCAATCAACACAACAAATTTTCCCATCCCTACAACAAAATTTTGGAGTCCAATATCGAGTACCACTTACCTGCGTGCATGTGGAGAATTTTCTGGATGATTGCTGGTGCTCCAATCTTTTCTCCAAAGTTGGTTTGTTGTGAGTGGGATAGGGGCAGCCTACACACCGGGGGGGGGGGGAGAGAGAGAGAGAGGGGAGGGAGGGAGACCGATAGGGAGATAGTGATAGAGTAGGCGAAGCAGATCAAGGGGGGAAGAGAGGGTGAGTGTGATGGAGACATAGAGAGTTGGGAAGGAGAGGAGGAGAGAGAGAATCTGAGGGAGGAGAGGTCTAAGGGAGGAAATTGGTGAATGTGACGCCCCCAAACTCCAAATTCCGTTTGGGATCAAACGGACATTTGAAGCGTCAAGACATGCAACACAAGGTTACTTTTTCTTGTTCCTGACATATAAGATGCAATGTGCCTAACATGCATCTAGCATTATGCAATACTCACAACATATAATTTTTGTCTTTAGCAATACTATGCACCAAATTAAAAATATCTCAAATACTTAAAACATGCTTCATATATAATGACATACTAAACAATTGAGAGCTCAAGGCTAGTCCAAAATGGCTGTGATCAAAAGAGAACTGGAGATTCAAATCCGTAGAACAAGTAGTAATTTTAATTAACTACTATATTATCATCGACGTCATACCGTTGCTTAGTCCACCGTTTTCAGTTGGTCGGTTCTCCTTCAGATCCTATAATAAGATCTATCATTCAAGGGGAATGGCAGTTGGGATTATCATAGTGAGATTTGATTACAAATCTCAACAAGTTAATAGAAATCCTTCATACAGGTTAATGATGCTTGCATGGCAATAAAAGTATGAATGCATAATTAAATTTATAAGTAAGCATAACATAACTAACATAACTTAAACTGAAACATGAACTAAACATGACTTGCTTGACAAGGACTTGATTTGGGACTTGACTTGACATGAACTTGATCTGAGACTTGACTTAATATGAACATGAAATCTTGTTCTTTAACTGATTATACTTAACTTTATGGGTGCTACATGGGTCCCCTAGAGCCAGGTGTCCCTGATCACAACACAGGTATTTGCATCAGTTGTGAGTGTGTTGTATGTGCCACACTCACTATGGACACCATACTTCATGTGCCGCACTAACTAAAATGCGACTCCATTGGTATTAGTGTCTAGCACGCTCTAATGACTAGCTAGTTAGGCCCTACTTGCTACCTGTTGACAGCATTTCACTAGGATATTACCTCATCCTAGTACTTAAGGTCGTGATTAATATGAATAACTTGATATGACTATTCTCGAAATACACAAACTGTATTCGAGATAAAATATGATTGGAATATGAAAGGACAGAAGCCCTGACGTAATAAAACATGACTTACTTGAGGTAGAAACATGTAACAGACAATATTGTATTTGTTACCAAGAACCATGCTTTTGTTGCACACTCTAATCATTTCACCAAAATGCCTAAGGCCTCTTAAATATAACATTATTATATCTAATCCACTTCAACACCTACCAAGGTTGTGACGCCCCTAAACCTCTGTTTAGGATTAATAGAGACTTAGAGCGTCAAGACATACAACACAAAGTTACATACCACCATACCTAATAGCTAATATGCAATGCATCCTAGAAATGCAACTAGCAATTTGCAATAAAAGTAGCAAAAAATAAGGGTGATAATCAACTCATGCCAGAATAACTAAATCATCCCAATAATATAGATTGAACCATAAGTTTCAAAACATTAGACATCTTAATCTTAGTACAAAATATCCATTTCTCCAAAAAGATCTAAACCAGTTGCTTCATGCGTTCTATAGCACGAAGGGTTAGGTTTGGCCAACACGATACCGCCCAACCACAACATCACAAGGACTCTTTCTACCTGTATAAAACTCATGGCAATGCATCACAAGAATGGTCTGGGACTCTCTCTACCCGTCGATAATGAGCAGAATAGGATAAGGTTACACACACCCAAATATCATATTGAATTAATCCAAAAATAGTCATATTCAAGATCTTGGAAAACACAAAATAAAAAATATTCATAAACATAATGGAAAAAAGATTTATTAATTCATCATCAGAAAGGGGCAGGTTACAAAATATGATATGCCAACCCAATGACATACCCATAACATTTAGCCCACATTTCTTAGCACTGGCAAGGGAGAGATGTAACCCTGCTGAGCAAATATCCACCACCATGCTTTGCCCACCAGGGGGGAATCCACTTGTGATTTGCTCTAAACATGTGGCAGAGATCCATAACATCTGATAGGAATCTCTTATCCACCTTTATCGCAAAAATTTTGTTTTATTTTAATTCTGCTTTAAAAATCACTTTCTCAAATGATTGTATAGGCAATTAACAAACAATCTATTCATGTTATAGTGTAAAACATTTCCAAAACACTTCTTAGGGTGGTGGATGTCAGGACTACATCAACGAAAGAGGTCTGACCACCATCCAAGAGCAAAAAGGAACCCGAAGAAGAGAGCATGTCCTTGTCGAGTGGAAGTCAAAGATCATCTTCCCTCAACATGGAGGAAAACAAGGTAGCGGTAGTCTAAAGAGTGCAACTAGTCCAATATAGGGGAAAGCAAGTACCTAGCGCGAGAATGAGGAGATAAAGAGGCTCGCAGTGCTAGAAAGCTGCCAAACATACGAAAGCAAAGAACAAGCTTAAGGCAAGCAACGGTCAAGGATTGGACCTTTGTAGACATACAAGGTTTCTGGAATTACACAGAATGCTTAGACAGTGGTAGTATTGGACACAAGCCCACACTCCATCTAAAGAGTCATATTCAGAGTGGGCCTACAGAAAGGATTACAACTTGGCAGATCATATCATTTGAATCCAAATCATATCAGAGTGGGCCTACAGAAAGGATTACAACTCGAAGAGAGACTGAGAATTGGAGCTAAGGTAGGCCTCAAGGATATGCAAATCATGCCTGCCAGTCTGTGTTTTTCATACTACAATGGGATGATCGAGACTAAAGGACACCTATTCAATCATGTCTAGAGTCAAAAGGACGTCAAAATGACACCTGACGAACTCGTGTTATAAAAGGCTTTAGTTAAAAGCCAAAATATCTTTGGGATTGTAAAACACTAGAGATCCCTTGGTGTTATATTCTTTAAAGAAAGCAAGTTTCATCATAGGAGACAAAGAAAGGAGCGATGAAGCACCACCTTAATTCTAAGACAGTGCCGAGGAATGGGGGTAAATGTTGTCTGAGGATGTTACAAAATTTGGCATATGCATACTCTAGAATCTCCCCAATTTCAAATCATGAAATAATAAATATTTTTTACATTATGTTTACATCCTTACTTTGTGTTTTCTCCTAGATTTGAATGCATTTTTTTTCGGTGATATCTGTGTGTAAGCAATGTATCTTTCTATGAGTACGTGTATCGCGTGTCGATCATCATGGGATGGGATGGAGAACTCCCTTGACCATTTCTGCGAGACATCATTACAAGCTTCATATGAGTAGAGAGAGTCCTAGTGATCATCACAAGCTTCATACGAGTAAAGAGAGTCTTAGTGAATGATTGGGGTCGGACGATATTGTATTAACCTCACATGACAGACTGCATGAAGGATGCCCCTGGTGTATAACATGTAGGTGTCTTCGAGTTGGTTGGCTAGGTAGACGTTCTCCTATGCATCATGTAATCTCTATCTAAGAGTCGACCAGTGTTAGGGACAGTCGAGTTCTAGCATGTTAACGGTACTTGTGGGATTATTGGGAAGAGCTTTTTAGTTTGTTAATGGGACTTCATTTCACGGTTGTTCATCAGTTCTGAGAAGGCAATGGGCCAGTTGATTTTCTTGCAAGGGGAGGAGGGTATTGTTTGGCGTTACATGGATTGGAGTTCGCTCCTGAGAACTTTAAGGGTTATGCTTAGGATGGATATTTTGGGAATGCCAAATATTAGAGCTTGAGGGCGGTTTTTTCTTTTCGATTGGTGTTTTGATTGGTTTTTTTTGTTTTGATTCCAAGGTATTCCTCCGCCATAAGTGAGATTTTTTAATAAAATTGGGAGGGGGTCACTATTGGACAGGTGGCTCTTGTCTCTTCAAAAAAAAAATGTTAGTCGTGTGGGAGAGATTCCCTGATTTCAAACTGTGGAGTAGCTCACCTGTCATTGGCCTGTCAAGTGACGAATGTCTGTGTAATGAATATCTATGTAATAACTGTGAACTGCTACATGATTGGTGTTAAGAGTTTTACTTGCTGGAGGAGAGGTAGATTCCTCGCCTTGATGACATGTACAATGATATATATATATATATATATATATATATATATATATTTGAGTTTTGCTTAAAGCGTAATTTCTTAGAGGGTGATTCTTCGCTGCACACTAATACATGTGTTCTCTTACTTTAGACATGAAATTGTTCATTGTATACTCACGAGCATTGTTTCTCATTAGCATTCTTGTCCTAGCTGCTTAATCTACATATGGTTTAGATATCAAAAGCATAAATCTTGATGTAGAAATAGACCCAGGAGTGTTACTTGAGGAGGAAGAGCCAACTTAGCCCGAGCAATAGGCGCAAAGGCCTCTTTCTTGTAGTAGAACTTTTCTATTTTTTAGAGTTGTACTTGTAATTAATAGGAAGGCGACCATATGTGTTAAGTCGGCCTCATTTTGGAAATATGAATCAATTGGTTGAACATATATATAATTATATAAGGAATGAAGTGACTTGTGAATATTTTGAGAATGTACTTGTGGTTTTTGGACATTTGGTACTTTAATGTTTAGCCTTCAAAGGTTTTACTATTCCGCTGCAAATCAAATACCTACTTCCTTACACATGCATTTCCTAGTGAATATTGCATGCGTAACCCGATCGAACCTCAGGTGTTACCGATTGGCTGGCACCTTGGATCCTTTCCAAATATTTTACCAAGGGATGAGGTGCCACAACTTGGTATGATAGATATTTATATGACTCTAGGTAAATCCACATTGTCACACAGGAAAGGCACTAGAAATATAGGAATTGATCTTTAGCATCACATATTTTAATTGTGTTTAGTGAGTGGTAGTTAAGTTAGAAAGTGATAGGTTTGGGTTTTATCGTAGGGTCTGATCATGACTCGATCGAAAATTCAGAATGGCTAGCAACCGATAGTACTCACGAGGGAGATTCATCAAGGGAAGGAGAGATAGAGAATTAGAGGGGAAATTTAATTGTATTTCAAATGTACTGCATAAACAACATGAACTCTATGCCCGACATATGTAGGATTCCACAAGTTAATTGTCCTTGGGAGGAGTAGAGAGGTTGCTCATACAAACAAATTTTGGCTTACCGTTACCCAAGATTTTTTGGTAATGATTAAGCATATTGAAAGGACTTTTGAGGTGAGTGGATGCACCAAAAGTCAGAAGATTTTGCACATGAGCTATTTTCTCCAAGGAGAAGTGACTCTATGGTGGGTTGCCAAAAGGCAACTCCTTAGCATGGAACTTGGAGCCATGGAAAGGATCTTGTGGGAAAGAAGGAATTTAATGGCCGTTACTTTTCCACTTTTGTAATAAAACAGAAGTCAAAAGACTTCACTAACTTGGTTCAGGGGAGCATGCTTGTGGAGCAGTATGATACTAATTTTATTTAATTAGGGAGGTTTGGCCCACACCTCATTTCCAATGAGAGAATGAGAGCGGAATGGTTTCAGGATGGCCTTCAAACATGAATTAGGGCTTAGGTAGTGTGCCTAGTGATTAAGGTTTTCCATAAACTAGTGCACATGGCCTCTATAGCTGAGCGAGAGTAGTGCAATTCATTCACTATGCCCTCGAGTCTTAAGAGGATAACTATTACTGGCGAAAGAAGTAGTTTAGGTGCCCCTTAAAAGTTTGTATCTTGGATGGGAGGACGACTATCAAATACCCTCGAATCACGTATGGAAGGGAGAATACCAGTATGTTGTAGTTGTCATAGTGCTCATGAGAGAGAGTATCGCAATATCCCAACTTTGTGTTATCGCTATAAGTGGATGGGACACTATGCCAAGGTTTAGCCCCAGGCAATACCAGTGCAACAAGCAAGTCATATGATGTGGAGATCACAAATAGATTGTGCAAGCGAGGTTTACGCCCTCACTTCTGGAGACTCAGGAAGCAGGCATCATCATAGGTACGGGACCTCAACCTGTGATTAATTAAATTTTATTCGTAGGAGCGTAGAGTAAGTAGTAAGTTAGTCATTTATTTTAGGGAGAGTTAGATTATCACACTTTTAAACGAGTGCACTATTTGACTTAAGTGCATCCTAGTCATTTTTTCAGCCACATTCACTAGGATGGTTAGTCTACGAGTGGCGTTGATGCAGCAAGGAGCCTCAATAATGTTAACGAATGGAGGAACTGTAACAGCCTGCTAAAAGTTCAATGGTAGAATTCCTTTAGACTTTAGGAACCTCTTGAAAACTCTGCAAGTTTTTACGAATAGACCAATCACATAGGTTTTGGTCTTACAGGGTCAAGTACCAGATAGAGATAACAAAGAGGTCGTGTAGCACCTAAGCCCAGGTCATAACATGGTGTATCATTTGGACGACGACGCGTTCTACTACTTACCCCAGCACATCATGCCAATGGGCATTGACTCACCCTCACTCGCACCGACTAGTGACGATGCGTCCAATGATGGGCAATGGGCTTGGTGGGCATAATCTTCTCCTTTATTTGGTATGATTGTTTTAGTACTTGCATTGATTTCGAGGAAGAAATATTTTTTTTAGAAGGGAGGATGTAACAACCCACTACAAATTCAATGGTGGAATTTTTATAGGCTTTAGGAACCTTGAGAAAAGTTCGTAAATTTTCAGGAATTGACCAATCACATAGGTTTTGGTTTGTCAGCATAGTCATTGTTGCCACTCACTATAGGGCCAAAAATGTGATTTTATTTATTTGTAGTTAGAAGTGTTAGAATGGGTTATGATCTGTGCCATTAGTTTTCTTTGCATATTTCGGATTTTATGGCGCAATAAACTCATTTTCAATTTTCTGGCGAAATGTCTATTCGAAAATGGATTTTGATTATTTCAAGGGACTTCGGAGTTGATTTTTGAAAAATGATTTGCAATACGAGGTTAGTATTTTAGGATCTTTCATTGTAAAGTTTATTTTTTACTTTTTCGGAGTGAATTGTAACCTCGATAGTAGCACCAAGTGCAATGTTTTCAAAATCATAGTGTGGAATGTCCAAATTAGGTTAGAGAAGTTTTATTTGGACACTTGGCAAGATCTTAACCACACTTGGTGAATAATATTGGACACTTGGTACCAAGAGGAAACATGAGACGGAAATGTGAAGGAAATCAAGGTGTGAGATCATGCCATCTAAATAAAATACTATTCCATCCAATCAACCATTTTGGGCTAAACCAAAGAGGGTTTCAACCCTAGCGAAACTCTAAACATTTTGAATCCAATTAAAACCCTAAATGGTTTCCCCAAACCCCAAACTTGTTTTCCAACCCTAAATGGATCCGATTTCTAGCTTATTGTTTAATCACTTAAATCAATTTCAGATGTTATTAACCAATTAAATTCATGTTATGACATCAGTATTCAACCCTTTAAACCTTGAAAATTTATGGGCCAAGAAAACTTAGATTTGGGCATGATAGCATCTAAAACCCTAACTAAACCCTATTTAAATCCCAAAATTAAGCCCATTTGGTTTAGGCCCATTAGGCCCACAAATTTTGGCCACCTTGGAAAAGCTTCTTGAGAAAGTTTCCACCCTCCCAAGGTTGACCACCCACTGCTCAAGACAACCCTCAAATAGTCCTTGATGGCAAATCAAAGGCCACCTCACCACATCACCTACACGGCACCTCAAGGCAACACACACCATTGGCAATTTGCCCCTTGTTTTGGCCAAGACTTCCATCACTCATTTTTTACTCAAGACCTCACTTCACCCTTCATTTTGTATAAGAAGAGTGTAGACCATTCACTTTCTCATTTCATCTCGTTTTCCACACGTTTCTAGAGAGGAACTTGGAAGCTCTCTCGAACAGTTTTTTAAGCCTTTACCCTTGCAATTTTTGAAACCCTTATAAGTATTTTTCTCACAATGAATTCATCATGAAATTTTTTCCTCTTTGAGTATCCCTTCCTTGGGTACCTTTTATGTTTGATTTCATGATCGTTTGATTGGTCAAAATTTGTTTTAAACATAGAAAGCTCATTTTGGGTGATAAACTAGATAGTATGTTATCCTTTGGAGTTTTTGACCAAGCTAATGGACAAATCTTGGTACCAAATTCTTTATGGAGTGTAGTTAGTATATTTATATGAATGTTTCTTAAGGATTCATTGCATGTTATAAGCTTTTGAAGAAATATTTTCTTAGATCCAGAAAGTTAGAAACTGGAAGGAGTAAAACAGTTTCTGTTGTAGTTAACATGTTTGCTAAGGATATTTTGGGGTTTAATCTTACTCCAATGAATTTGATATTTTTATTTCATGCTTTTAATCCTTTTATCTATATGTTAGGATGTTCGTTTGAAGATTTTAGGAGTTGATTTGTAAAGATATGATTTTTATGCATGAAGATACTCAGTTAAGTAAAACTTATGAGGTTTTTGGATAGATCCATGTTTTAGTTTAATTTTGGCCATGTGATTTTAAGTTTAATGCTTAGATCTTCTTTAGGACATATTTTCAAACCACATGATGTTTTTAGTTTGTGGTTTTTATCATGGTATGTTTCGGATCAAGTGGTTTGATCAAAACCAAACTTTGAGAAAATCTATTTTTGAGTTGAAGCCAAAAGTATGGTGATGGATTTGTGATTTTTGGTGATTTTTACTTGATGATTCAAAAGATAATATTTCTTATGAGTATTTTAGGAATATATTGGAAGTTATTTTTGAACTCTAGAGTTCTTGGAAATGTTTTAAAAGGAGATCAAACGTTGTGAATCAAAGGTTATGTTTTAGTTAAAAAGTTTGGAAGTTTTTGTTAGAAAGATTGGTGTTTTATAAAGTGGATTTTTGTTGGTTGTTTTAGTGTATTTTTGAGCATAGGATATAATGATCTATGTTACAATATTTTGGTTTAAAGCATAAGCTATGAGGTTGGATAGAATTGCAACAAAATGACCTATGAGTTTTTTGCCCTTGGTGTGATTTTTATGGTTGTGAATTGTTTTAAAATTTTCTAATTAGATGTTTAAGTTTATGACAAAATTTATATGAGGAATGTAAATTTTGGAGGTAGGATGAAAAATCTTTAAGTTAGGAGTAAAATGGTAATTTCACTCTAAGATAGTATTTTTTATGTTTCTAAGTTATTAATGATGAAGTTCTAACATTTAGAAATCTCTTCTTACAGTTTCTTGTGTTTCATGCTTTTTCCCGTAAATATGACAATCACTGTAAGTTAGTTTCTAACTTACTGTTAGATTACTATGCATGAGTGATGGATAAGGGAACTACTGTTTATGTACTTATGTTATCCTATATGCCATACTATGCCATGTTACATCATGTATGTCTATTATGCTTATTATATTCTATCTATTTCATATTATGCCATGTCATGCAATGTTTGTCTCTTTCATGTGTATGCCATGTCTTGAAATGTTTCTTTGTTTCATGTTATGTCATCTCATGAAACATTTATTTGTTACAAATTATGCCATGTCATGAAATGTTCATTTGCTACTTGTTATATCATATCAAGAAATGTTATGTCTTACACATTACATCATGCCATGAAATGTCTACCTATTTCATGTTATGCCATGTTATTCATCTCACATACATGTTATGTTACGTTATAGTAGGCCATCTATCCTTTCACTTCATATCACTTCATGTCTCGAGTATAGAGTGTATCTCGAAAAAAATATTTTCAAGTTAGTCAAATCATTTTCAAGTTTCAGTTTCATGTCAGGTTATTTTACGTTCAATTCAAGTTAATGTTATTAGTTAATTTATACTACGGTCAAGGAGTATACGATCTACCTGGTACTATGGTCAAGGCATATGCACTGGTTCATACTACGATGAAGAAGTATAATCCATCATAATACAAAAAGGATACTCATGGTAAAGGTGTAGGAGCTACCTAAGTACTCCCATTTTCTTAATCAGAATGCATAATTTCAGTTATAGAAGCTAGCATTTTCAGTTCATATTTCAGTTTACGTCAAGTTCATGTTTCAGTTTAGTTTAGTTTAGTTTCAATTCATGTTCAAGTTCATGTCATTTCAAGTTTCAAGTTCAATCCATGTTCAGTTTAAGTCATGTCAGTTCATGCCATGTTACATGTTATGTTACGCCAAGCTTATTTATGACTAAGATTATGCATTTATGCCTTTACTGATATGAATGCATTTGTAAATTGTATGTTTAGTTCTCTTTTAGCTTGCTGAGATTTATATTCAAATCTCATCGTGGTAGTCCCAACTACGATTCCCCCTGGAATTGTAGACAATGTGTCAGCATCTGGAGAACCCACGCAAGGGAGATTGGACGAGGTCAAATAGAATGTGGAGCATAGACAAGAAGTTGATGGAGCCTATCCCCCATTTTCAGGACGTTAGTTTGGCTGTCATAGTTGAGCTACATGAACGGCTAATCAAATTAGTACAACAACTTTTATTTCCAGACTAGAGTTATGGAGTGCTATCTCCAATACTCTTTATGTTATAGACTTGTTAGGCAAGTATAGTAACCTTTTGGATACCAGCTATCACATGAATTTTATGAAGCAAGTTATTTTTGGGATATATTACTTCATGTACATAGTATTGCTCAATGAAAAAAATAATCCGCTGCGAATATTACATATTGCTAGATGCATGATAGCTGCATTGCATCTTTATTTGTTATGAACGGGGGTAGGTAACCTTATGTTGCATGTCCTGACGCTTCAAGTTCTGTCAAATCCCAAGCGAAATTTAGGGGCATTACAGGATGGTATCAGAGCAAGACGACTCTGGGTTAAACCTTGATTGAGTTGCATTATTACATATTTTATACATTTAAAATCAATATATTTTTAATTGTTTTATTATTTTATCATCGGTTTTAGATGGAAAACCAAAAGCCCAGCTAGCACCACCAAGCTCAACCACGATCGTCTTCCTGCGCACTACACCATTGTCATGCACGGCCTCTAGCGGCAGCAATAGCCATGCACATCCCTCCAGCCTCCATGCACCTCCACGTAAAAACTGGCAGTAAGCATCCTCTGTTTTATGAAGTGAAAACGGAGGAAGTTATTCCTTGCCCCTCGGAACCTCCATTGCACGTGCACTACCACCGAGAGCCACGACACACGGCCTCCACCTTCTGCAACTCATCCTCCTTCCTACACAACACTTCCATCACCATCGCATGCCCAGCCTTCACCATGCGTAGCAGTACCACTCCTGCGCAGCAACCCGCTGCAACGTCCCATAAGCAAGATGTTCATGCCAAGCGATGCATTGACAATGCTTGCTGTCACGGTTAACATTGAGGCAGGACAGAAATTGGTGCAGCAGGAGATAGTAGACTTGTAAATGAAAAGCTTGTAGTAGACACACTGAATCATGCACCCGAAAATAAATACAAGCTGATCACGCATGGAAGAGAAGAAAGAAAAAAAAATGAAAAGCTTCTGACAGAAATGTAAGAAAAAAAATAAAAGTGGTTTGCACATGGGCTGCTTCCTTTTTGGTCTGGACGCACGCGAAGACTTTAAGGGATGCATGGCAAGAAAGAAAAGGCTAAGAAGGTGCGGGATGAAAGTTGGTGGAATCATGCTGGAAGGATGAAAAGAAAGAAAAAAGTGGACGGAAGGATTAAATGCTAGGAAAAAGAAAGGAGTTGGGCAAATTAATAAATGCATGTTGGCAAACAAAGTCTGGGCATATGAAATAAAGAAATGAAGAAGAAGTTTACGCTGGAAGAAAGAAGAAGAAATGAAACTCTATATAAAGGACTAACACCGGGGAGTGTAAAGACACATTACTGCAGAGTGAGTTTCGGGACTCATAGTTCGATTTTTAAGAGTTTTTGCTATTCTTGTTCAAATGGATAGCTAAGTCCTTAAGTAAAGCTAGGGTTGAACTTGCACAATTGAGGGTGTTTTTAGTTTATTTTTTATTCATATGATTGTTCTTATTAATGCAAACTTTTGTTTATCATTCTCTAATTATCAATAGTATTTTCTTATCTCCAAATAATCTTGGAATTGATTCATTTCATAGATTCAGTCATGCTTTTTCTATAGAATGGTTAAGATCCTTGATTATGTTTAGATTAATTCATTGTCTTTATTGATTTAACTATTTGTTGTAGTATTGCCCACTGGGTATATTGTCGTCGTTGGGTGTGACGTCCCGACTCCCACGTGTAAAACAACGCAAGAATAGTGACGTCAGGATGATGACAACACGGTCACGCATCCCAACGATAAGTGTTAAAGTGTGTGCAACAAATAAACAGTGCACAACAAATCGCAGCGGAATATTAATAATATCAGTCTACTAAGTACCGAAATTTTAATTTAATACACATATCTGAAAGATACAGTAAAAAGCCAAATACATACACGAGAGATAAATAATTTTCCATAATCCAAACAACAGCAACCACATGCCACTTATCCACGGAGCCGAACCCGAGGCTCAACGTCCTCATCCACATATGCACCAAAAATCTACGGTACCAAAAAGGGTACCGCAGGTAAGTAATAATCCAAACGATCCTAAAGGTAAAAATACATTTAAGCAACCAACATGCATGCATATGAGAAAATATGCACCAAACCCAAAAATATTTATTGGACACTGTAGGCGGGAATTACAGGCGGGATTCTACCACCATCCCTGCTTACCACCATCCCTACTGCGTGTACCGTAGGCGGGAATCGCAGGCGGGACAACACCACCATCCCTGCTTACCACCATCCCTACGCGTACACCGTAGGCGGGACTATACCACCGTCCCTGCTTACCACCATCCTTACAGTTCCTTTCCACACAACGCCAAAAACCCAATGGAGCACTGTAGGCAGGAATCGCAGGCGGGACAACACCACCATCCCTGCTTACCACCATCCCTACAGTCTCCTTTCATTTTCCCCACATATAAAAACCCAGTTCTCATTGAACACAAAATATGCGTACACATGCAATGCACCAATCCAACATTAAATTCCAACAACTAATCCAACAGCAAATCCCAACAATCAGTCCAAAGCACAACACAATCAATCCAGATCACAACACAACCAGTCAGTGCAAAAATATATTAAAACCTTAAAAGATGTTCGGGAAAATACTTACAGCGCTTTAATATAATTTTCGGAGGATCACGAGAGAGCTGGAAGCGCCAAAACAACAACACTACAGTGTAAAAATACACTGTGGCTGAAATACACAGTGAAACCCAAAATCACCCGGGGCCAAACGAAGACTTAGGAACGATAGGGTAGGGCCTATGGGAGGTGGGGAATCTAATGGTGGTGATGGTTGGCCGTGGGTGGCGGCCGAAACGGCGGTGGAAAGCCAAGAAACTCGAATCGGAGATGGGGTTCGATGGGGCAGCTCCGGCAACGGATCGGGGCCGGGGTTGGGTCCAAATGATTGCTTGAGGGCCGGTGGTGGTGTGGTAGAGAGATGGTGGCCGGAGGTGGCCGGACGGCGGCGAAACGGGTGAAGGAATGCCGCGGCTTCGCACGACTTCTGGAGGCTAACGGCGGTGCGGCGTCGGCTGGAATTTGGAGGGGTGGCTCACCGGCGCACGGGGAAGCCGGTGGTACCGGCGGTGTCGACCATCGCCGGCCGGCGGCGGCTCAGGAACGGTGAACCCGAAACACGGGGGGGGAGAGGAGAGAGAGAGGGCAGTCGGGCTGGGGGGAATCGGAAGGAGGAAAGAGAAAAAGAGAAAAGAAAAAGAAAAAAAGAGAAAAAGAAAAAGAGAATGAGGAAAAAGGAGATCCAGCCTTTTTCAACTTGGGTTTTGAAAGTGATCCAACGAAAACGATTTTAAAACCACTAAATAAATAAAATAATTCAAACTCAATGAAAAGCTCAATTAAAGCAGTAAAAATATTAAATTCCAAAAACAAGCCAATTTAAAATTAAAGATTAATTTAAATCCAAAACATCAAATAATATTAAGAAAATCCATTAAAATGATTTTCACAACTTAAAAATATTATAAAAATAATATTTAAAACTCCCATAAATTTAAAACAAGAGAATAAATTTTTAAACAAATTAAAATAATTCTTCTTTAAAAATACACTAAAATCTGGGATGTTACATTGGGTTTTGTCAATAAGGATGATAATTCACAGAGTTTTAAAAAGTAGTGAATAATTTATCAAAGAGTTATCTTTCGATTAATGTGGTTTGTAGTTCTATATCTTCCAATTGGAGACTTTGGAGCTGAATCTCCAATTGTGTAATTCACTGAATCAAGAATAAACAAAAATACCCGATTTGTGCAAGGAATTCTTAATGCTTTGCTATTTGTAATTTGAGTGATCCCTATTTTTATCCTCATAATTTTAGTTGTTAAATCACATTAAAACCAATTCTTTCTTATTGATCATTAAATATTTTTCTTTAGTTCTTTTTATTCTTTGTTGTGTTTTTTGAGGAATCAACACCCCAAAGCTGTGCTACAACTATTGTGTTATTCTTTGGGCGTGACCAAACCCACATGTCCCTAGGAGTTGTACCAGAAAATAGGATTGAAATTTTAGTGTTCTTTTTAGGCTTGAATTTTTTATATTTAGGCTTGAACAAATTGAAGAGTTGGAGTTGGAAAGCATGACCAGCATGGTCGCATAATAGAGGTAACATGGCCCAGTTGTCCGGATCACGGAACGAAAATAGAAGTCTCGAATGGAGGAAGTTAATGATTTTGGATTATTCGGAAGAGTTGAGGTTTTAGAATTACAGACTCTAAGTTTTTAAGTTCGATAGGCTTAATATATAAGTTTACTCATATATGAAGTTATAGGTCTATGGCTTTAGGAAAAGGAGCTTAGATTGAATCTGTATTTTTGAATGGGAGACATTGATGAAACTTTATGAGAGTTGAAGGTATCGAATCCACAAGCCTTGAATACAAGGTGATATCTTATTGCAAGCCAAGAAAGAGCTGAGGTCAATGCCATAAATGATTACTTCATTACAAGCCAAGAAAGAGTTGGCGGGCCGGGTCGAAACCTACTTAGGACATTTAGTACTTGAGTAGAAGGAACCTAAGGAGATAGCGAGTATACACGTAGTAAGAGAATTCCTAGATGTGTTCAAAGAATTACTATGACTACTTGTTCCTAAGGAAGTTGAGTTCTCGATTGAGTTGGAACCAGGGACAGTTCTAGTGCATAAGACACCTTGTAAAGTGGCTCCAACCGGGTTGAAGAGCCAACTACAAGAGTTGTTGGAAATGGGGTTTATCAGGCCTAGTATCTCACATTGGGGAGCACTGCTGTTATTCATTAAGAAGCATGGAACCCATAGGATGTGTATCAATTATCGGGAACTGAATAAGGTAACTATAAAGAATAGGTATCCGCTACCGAGGATAGACGATTTGTTCTGATTATTTGTAGGGAGGTACAGTATTTTCTAAGATTGGTTTTAGGTCAGGATATCACCAATTGAGGATTAAAGAAGGCGGTATACCAAAGATAGCTTTTTGAACAAGGTATGACCGTTTTGAGTTTGCGATTATCCCTTTTGGGTTAGCTAACACCCAAACAACTTTTATGGACATTATGAATAGGGTATTCTGCCAATTTTGGACTTATTTATTGTAGTATTCGCAGACGATAGATATACTAGTGTATTATAGGAACGCAGAGGAACATGAGGACAATTTGTGATTAGTATTAGGACAACTCAAGGACCATTAATTGTTCTCTAGACTAAAAAAATGTGAGTTCTGGCTAGAGGAAGTGAGATTCCTCGGTCATGTGATATCCAAGGAAGAAGTCACTGTTGACCCAAGTATGATTGAGGTGGTAGTGGAATGGCAACGACCCACATCGATGCATGAGGTAAAGAGTTTTTTAGGCTTAGCTGGTTACTATTGAAGTTTCGTGGAAGGATTCACTAGGTTGTCAAATTCTTTCACAACATTAACTAGGAAGAATGTTAAATTCACTTGGAGTGACAAGTGTGAGTGGAGCTTTACAGAACTAAAGAGGAGATGAACCACGACCCTTGTTTTAGCTTTGCTCGAACCTTAGAAACCATTTATGGTGTTTAGCGACACATCAAATGATGAATTTGGTTGTGTCCTAATGTAAGAAGGAAGGGTAGTGTCTTATGCATCTCGATAATTGAAGGACCATGAGAAGAATTATCCTACCCATGATCTAGAACTAGTAATAATGGAAGACTCCATGAAGGTGGAGTCAATTTTGGAAGGAACAAGACCCCTACTATTGAAGGATTTACCAACAAAGGAGATTCTCACCACCATGCAGCAGTATAGAATAAGCGAATTAGATGAACTAAGGAAATAGTAAAGGAAGGACCCAAAATTACTAAAGATTCACCAAAGAGTCCACAAAGGTAGGGGACCTGCACATTTCAGTTTAGGGAAGGATGGAACCTTAATGTATATAGGACAAAAAATAGTTCCAGCTAATATGGAAACAATAGAATGAATAGTAACAACAACTCATTCCTTGCCATACTCAATACACCCTAGAGGTGAGGTACAAAGATGTACCAAGATCTTAGGAAAGGATTCTGGTGAGAAGGAATGAAGCGGGACGTCACCCACTTCATTCATGAAAGGTGAACTACATATCATAGCATGAACACTCAACATTGAAGACCAGCTGGGAATCTACAACCCCTGTCTGTTCTAGAATAGAAATGGGAAGACACCGCCATGGATTTTGTAGCTAGGTTATCCCAAACCCCACATGGTAAGGATGCCATATGGATAGTAACAAATCGGTTGACTAGGAGTGCCCACATTTTACCAACCAATACTCTGAACAATCTGAGCAAACTCACTTGGTTGTATATAGGAGAGATAGTCAGGTTACACGGAGTGTCTAAGACTATAGTATCAGACTGAGACGCAAGATTTACATTTCATTTTTTGAAGCGTTTATAAGCAGTGATGGGGTCTAAGCTGAAACTCAGTAGTGTTTACCATCCCCAAACTGACAAACAATCAAAATGGTCCATTTAGACATTTTAGGACAGGTTGGGGGCATGTGTATTGGATTTTAAGGGACCCTAAGAGAGCCACATTCCACTCATCGAGTTTGTATATAATAATAGTTACCAAGCAACCATCTAGATGGCTCCTTATGAGGCACCGTAAGGAAGAAAATGTAGTTCGTTGATATTTTGGGATGAAGTAAGAGAAGCCAGAATGATTGGATCAGAGATTGTCCAGAAGATGACAAAACAGATAAAATTCATATGAACAAGAATGGAGGAGGGAGTTGACCTTTGAGGAAAGTGACTAGGTATACCTCAAGGTATCACCTATGAAGGCAGTTAAAACGTTTTGGGTAAAATGGAAATTAAGCCTAAGGTATGTTGGATCGTACCAAGTGATGGAAAAAGTAGGCCTAGTAGCTTATAAAATCGTGCTAACTACGGAATACGAAGGGATTCAAGATGTGTTCCACATTTTCTCGTTAAGGAAAATTTTTGGGAATTAGCAACCTCGAGTATTAGTTCAAATCTAGTTCCACTCCAACCAAATCTCACTTATTTAGAAAGACCAGTACTTATCATAGACTAGAAGGAGCATAGATTGCGATCTAAGGTTGTACCCTTGGTAAAGGTGCAGTAGGGAGATGTAGGAAAAGATGATTACTGAGGATAGTGAGGGGGAACATTTCCCATATTTATTTGAGCCGTAATGGGTGAGTTGTAATGCTCGAGACTAGGGTAAATCATTCAAATCGAGGGCCAGAATAAGGCTATAACTAAACCTTTAGTTTACCCCTTTGGACCACAACACTTAGAACCCTCAAACCAGTAACCATGGTGCAAGAGAAAAGAATTGCATGAAGGGCATCTATACCTCCCAAAATAATGCAACAGTTCTTAGAACAACGATGCAAAGCAATGAGATTAAAGCCTAATGCTGATGAGCAGTAGAGGAGCAGCACCAAGACAAAGACAAGTCTCGGAGGGCAAGAACTCTAATAGTAGAAATGCTAGACCAAGATGGTGCAACTATGACACCTCAGGGTGAAAAATAAGCAACGTCAGAGTGTGACGAGCAAGAAAGGGACAAGGGTGTGGATTCACCAACATCCTATAATGCCAAATGTAGCAGAGGACCTACAATATGAGAAAGCACAACCGGTGGGTGACACGACAAAAGCTGATAGAGGAAAGAGGACATGTCCCTATGGTGGAAAGTGAAGGTTTGCTAACGGATCGAGGTGGGGGAAGGGATGTGCTTCAGGCAGTGTTGATAGAGAACACTAAAGGACACCACACCTTGTAGGCCTTCCTTGGAAGGCTTGGTTAAGGAAGAACCCTCTCTGATTCCTTGCAAGGTGGAGAGGATGTAGGGACTAAGTCAGAAAAAGAGGGCAAATCGCCATCTAGAAGGCGAAAAAGAGAGCATGTCCTTATCGAGTCTAAGGCAAAGATGATATTCCCTCGATAATGTGGAAAATGATGTAGCGGTGGTCTACAAAGTGTAGCTAGTCCAATGGAAGGGCAGACAAGCATCTAGGCGACAACGAGGTGCTGAAGGTGCTCATAGTTTTGGAAAGACACCCAACGTACAAAGATGAATAATGAGCTTAAGGTGAGCAATGCTCAAGGATAGGACCATTGTGGACGTATGAGCCTTCTGAGATTAGACAAAACACTCAGAAGGGAGTAGTGTTGTACCCAAAAACCTACACTCCATCTGAAAGGTAACATCTAGAGTGGGTCTGCAAAAAGGATTATGAAATTTGGCATATGCATACTTTGTAATCTCCCCCTTCCTCATCATGATATAATAAATGTTTTTGCCAATTTTTTTTGAATTTATCTTCAGTGGTATCTTTGTGTGAACATTTGTATCCCTGTGTGAGTACTTGTATTGCATGTCTGTCATCATGGACGGGATGGAGAATTTCCCTGACCATTTCTGTGTGACATCGCCACGAGCTTCATATGAGTAAAGAGAGTTCCAATGAATGATTTGGGTAGGGCAGTATCATGTTGGCCTCACTTGATAGATTCGATGAAGAATCCATCGGGTGTATCATGTGTAGGTCTTCGAGTTGGTTGGCCAGGTAGACAATCTCCTGTACAACAAGTATATCTCTATGTGAGAGTTGACCTATGTTGGGGATAGGCAAGCTGACTTACACCATGTTGGTTGGGTGGGAGAGATTCCCCAATTTCGATTAGTTGAGCAGCTCACCCCTTGTTGGCCTATCAGGCGACGAATGTCTGTGTGATGAATATCTATGTGATAGTTGTGAACTAGTACATTATTGGTGTTACAAGTTTTACATGTTGGAGAAAGGGTGATTCCTTGCCTTAGCGACATGTACAATTATATATATATATATATATATATATATATATATAATCAAGTTTTGCATAAAGGGTGATTTCTCATCGAGCACAAATACAAACGTTCTCTCATTTTATATATGAAACTATTCATTACATATAAATGAGCATTGTTTCTAATTAGCGGTCTTTTCATAGCCACCTAACTTGCCTATGGTTTTGATATCAGAACCATAGATTTTGTTGTAGAAATAGACACATGAGTATTACCCAAGGAGGAAGAGTCAACCCAGTGCGAGCAATAGGGGCAAAGGCCTCTTTTCTATAGTAGAACTTGTCCATTTTTTAGAGCTATACTTGTAATTACTCAGAAGGCAACCATATATGTTAAGTAGGCCTCATTTTGGGAATAACAAATTGGTTTGACATGTGTATAATTATTTAAGGAGGGAACGACTTGCGGATATTGTGAGAATGTACTTATGGTTTTCGAACTTCTGGTTCTATAATGTTTACCCTTTTGAGTAAACCTCTACTATTCTTCTACAAATCAGATAACTAATTCCTTACATGTGCATTTCCTAGAGAATATTGCACTCCTAACCAGATTGAACCTTGGGTGTTACCGATTGGCTAGCACCCATGGCAACAAAGATACTAACCAGGTCTTTCACCGAAGGATTGGGCCTCATAGTACAATATCGAAAATACTCCCCCCCCCCAATAAGTTTTGGAAAAAACTCTTTTACGTGTATGTTTAAAAATATGAAATTTTTTTCTTTTTTCTCCAAAAACCTAAAATAACTCTCTTATAATCCATTGGAATGAGTTTTTTTAAACGAATGTAAGAAAATGTATAGTTTTTGTAAAATCTAATCCCAAGTGCAACAAAAATATTGGATTTTTCTTAAAATTTAAAATTTTGGCTCTAGATTTTTTTTAAAAGTAGAAAATTATATGTTAAAAGATTCGTAGTATGAAATCTTTGTATTCTTCTTGGAGTCCCCCTCAATTATTATTTTTTTATATTTTACCTTTTCCACATGATTCATTTTAAAATTTTAAAATACTTCCTTGTAGTTAACATATAATGTAAAAACCCACCAGAAATTTAATGGAGGAATTTCTTTAGGACTTCAGAAATCTCGTGAAAACTCCTTAAGAGTTCATGGATTGATCAATCGCATAGGTTTTAGTCTGCTAGCATAATCAGTGTTACCACTCACTATGCATAGGTTAGAAATGTCAGAATGATATATGGTCTACGCCATAGGACTCATTGGAATATTTAAGAATTTATGGTACAATAAACTTATTTTCAGACGATACACTTGTTCGAAAATGCATTGATTATTTTGTATGTTTAGGATGTTTCAATGAAATGTTTATTTTTCTTTTTTTGGAGTGAATAGTAACATCAATATTAGCACCAAGTGCAATATTAGTAAATGTCCAAATTAGGTTAATGCAGTTTTCTTTGGACACTTGACTAGATCTTAGCAACATTTGGTGAATAGTATTCAACACTTGGCACTACGAGGAACCATGAGATATATGGAAATGTAAAGGAAATAAATGTGTGAGATTATTCCAGCAAAGCAACACCCTATTCCACCCAACCATCTAAATTGTGTCAAACCAAATAGGGTTTCAACCCTAGTGAAACCCTAAAAGCTTGGTTAAATCCAATTGAAACCCTAAAATTTTGGTTAAAACCAAAGTCATAAACAGTTTCCTCAAACCCCAAACTTGATTCCAAATCCTAAATGGATTTGATTTCCAGAATTTTGTTTAATCATTTGATTAAATCACTTCCACATGCTATTAATCCCTCAAACTCATGTATGACATCATTTATCAATCCTTTAAACCTTGAAAATTCTGTTGGGTTAAGAAAAATTAGATTTGAGCTTGATAGCATCTCAAACCCTAACCAAACCCTCTTTAAACCCCAAAATGAGGCCCATTCAGTTAAGGCCTATTAGGCCCACGAATTTGGACCACTTTGGAAAAGCTTGTTGAGAAAGTTTCCTCTCACCTATGGTAGACTAGCCTCTGCCCAAAGAAGCCCTCAAATAGTACTTGACGGGAAAGCAAAGTCCACCTCATCACCACCTTACAACACGGTAGCTGAAGGTAGCCCAGTACCATGGCCGATTTGCTCCATGTTTTGGGAAAAACCACCATCACTCAAGTGTCACTCAAGCTCTCACTTCGTCCTTCAGTTTGTATAAGAGTCGTACAGACCGTCCCCTCTCATTTCATCTTTTTTCCCACATGTTTCCTAGAGAGAAACTTAGAAGCTCTCTCAGACAGTTTTCTGAGGTTTATTGCTTTCAAATTTTGAAACCCTTGTAAGTATGTTCTCATGATAGTTACTTCATGAAAGTTGTTCCTCTTTGAGTATAGTTTCTGTAAGTAAAGATTTCTAAACATTAGAACTTTATCACTAATAACTTAGTAACATAAAAAATATTAATTTAGAGTAAAATTATCCTTTTACCCTCTATATATGGGAAAATGACCATTTTACCCTAGCATAAGGATTTCACAGTCTAACTCAAAAAATACCAAAATATACATTTATCATGTAAATTTTTTCCTAAACTCAAATATCTAATTATAAATTTTTGAAACAAATCATAACCTGCATGACAAACTTACTACGACCGAAACGCCCTTAGGCCATTTCTCTTTTATTTTTTTGTTGCAATTTTATCCAACTTCAACACTTATGCATAAACCAAAATATTGCAATATAGATCATCACAACCTATATATAGAAGTATGCTTAAAACAACCTACAAAAATCAACTTAACATAAATACAAAACGTTTTAGTAAAAAGATCCAAATGTTTTAACTAAAACACAAACCCTTGAATCTCAAGGTTTTGACTCTTTCTAAAACATCTCCAAGAACTCCAAAAATTCAAAACTTTCTTCTAACATGTTCATAACACACTCCTACAAACGAGCATGCTTTGAATCATCAAATGCAAATCACCAAATATCACAATAATCCAACTTAAAGCACTCGGCTCCAACATTTCATCAAAACATATTTTTCTCAACTTTCATTTTGATCAACCCTCTTGATCCGAGACATACCATTATAAAAACCACAAACTAACAACATCATATAGTTTAAAAATATGACTCAAAGTAGATCTACGCATTAAACTTAAAATCACATGGCCAAAATAAACTGAAAATGGATCTAGTCGAAAACCTCATGCACAAAAAATCATATCCTTATAAAATAATGCCTAAAATCCTCAAACAGCATCCTAACATGTAGATAAAAGGCTTAGTATCATCAAATAAAAATATAAAAGTCATTGGAGTATGATTAAACTACAAAAGATCACAACTTTCATAAAACAGAAAGTATTTTACTCATTCCAGTTTCTAGCTTTCTAGATCTAAGCAAACATTTCATTTAAAGGGTGAAATGAGGGATTGAGTGACACTTGAGAAATGGTGGTTTTGACAAAAACAAGGGTCAAACCTCCCATGGTATTGGGTTGCCTTTAGCTACTGTGTAGTGAGGTGGTGATGAGGTGGACTTTGCTTTTCCATCAAGTACCATTTGAGGGCTTCCTTCGATAAAGGTCTGTCTGCCATGGGCGGGAGGAAACTTCCTTAACAAGTTTTGCCAATGTGGTCCAAATTCGTAGGTCTTAACCGAGTGGGCCTCATTTCGGAGTTTAAAGTAGGTTTGGTTAGGGTTTGAGATTCTATCTAACCTAAATCTAATTTTTCTTGGCCCAACAAAATTTTTAAGGTTGAATAATGAATAATGATGTCATAAAATGAATTTGAGGGATTAATAGTATGAGGAAGTGATTTAATCAAGTGAGTAAATACAATACTAGAAATCAGATCCCTTTAGGGTTTGAAATCAAGTTTGGGGTTTGGGGAAACCGTTTAGGGTTTCGGTTTCAACCAAATTCTTGGGGTTTCAATTGGATTCCAAATGTTCAGGGTTTCACTAGGGTTTAAACCCTTTTTGGTTTAACACAATTTGGATGAAATAGGGTTTTGCTTAGGTGGCATGATCTCACACATTGATTTCTTTCACATTTCCATTTCATAGTTTCTCTTGGTGCCAAGTGTCCAATACATTCACCAAGTGTGCCTAATATCTTGCCAAACTTTCAAATAAAACTGCTCTAAGCTAATTTTCACATTCCACATTATGATTTTTAAAACAATGCGCTTGGTGCAACTCTCGATGTTACTATTCACTCTGGAAAAAGTGAAAAATAAATTTTGCACTAATAGATCCTAAATAATCATACTAACCTAAAGTGCAGATCATTTATCAAATTTCGACTCTCATGGGCATCGAAATAATCAAAATGCTTTTTCGAACAAGCGCTTCGTCCGAAAATTGAAAATAAGTTTATTGCGCTATAAAATCCTAAATATTCAAATGAAACTAATAGCATAAACTATATCCCATTCTAATATTTCTAGATACCTCAAATAAATAAAATCGTACTTCTAGCACCATAGTGAGTAGCTACACTAACTATGCTCACAGAATAAAACCAATCATGCAATTGAGTCGATTCATAAAAACTTTCGGGTTTTCACTAGGTTCTTAAAACCTAAAGATATTCATCCCTTGAACTTCTGGTGGGCTATTACATTAGGGGTGTAAGACCCAAATGGCCATCCTCTCGGAGTCACAATTTATACCAAAACACAAGCAGAGTCAAAGACGCCACATTGATGTGTGTTTATCATTTTTTCGTCATGAACCAAATCTCCTTAATAATTGTATATCCATATTTTGGATATTTGGCCGATTTTGAATTGGCCAAGCCCAATCCATGTTACATTGGGCTGGCCACCACAACCCAGGTTGATATTACATTTATATAAATATATATATATTGTATGTAAATATATTCAAATCATGGATAGGATGATTTTTTTAAAAACAATAATCTCAATCGTACATGAGATTTGGGAGTTTCATGGCCATTGGGAAAAATGGTACAATTAACAAGCTTTTTATTTTTCCCCTTGGCAAACTATATTTGATTTACAGTTAGCAGAAACAGGTCTTGGAACAGGTTGAGAGATGGTACGTACGTATTTAGGTTGTTTGGCTATTCTATCAAGCAACACAGGCTGCTTCTTTCTTTTCTTTTTTACCTCTTTCTTTTTCTTTTTTTTTTTTTTTTTTTTTTGGCGCATTGATCAATTGTGCAATGTGAGGGCCGGTGCAGTCGTACTGAAATATTTTAGCGCCAAAAAGAAAAGCCCTTGTTGCTTTTACATCTTGAGAGAGAGAGAGAGAGAGAGCGAGAGAGAATGGCAAAATAAATGAAAAGTGCAGGCAAGACACAACGACAGAGGAATAGAGTTAGTGGCAGAAAACTACTGTTAAAGCTGCAAAAAAGGATAGAGCTATTAAATTATCGGATCGATGTCCCCGAAGGGAAACTTGTCAAAAAATCAAAATTATATAATGGGTTGCTGAAAACAAGCAATATATATAGATAGATATATATAAAAAGATTATAATTAAGTATAAAGCCATGCAACAGCTTTAAACATTCCCTCATTCGTGATTGCACGAACAAGCTTCCTGAGTGTGTACGCGTCTACGAGTCCACTTTTTCTGCGGCTGTCGTTTTGTTTTTGCTCTCTCTCTCTCTGTTTTCAGTCTCGACTGTCAGATGCAACTTTTTTAGTGTAGTTCTGGTCCTATAGATCACAAAGATCTATACCCTCAGTGCCCTCCCTCTATCTCTCCTCTCTCTATCTCTCTCTGTATGGTGCAATCTTCCGTCAACCTACAGTCTCGTACCTTTCTTCAACTTGTCTCGGGATCGCGCCGAGAATAGAGAGAGACTATAGTCACTTGATAATTGGAACTGCTACGATTCTGTTTGTTGAGAAACAGAAGGACTTGGTTCATGTCTGATTAATGTCAAATAATATATATAGGTCCATTTATAGGGTGAGATCTTATTAGAAATGCATTTTGTGAAAGAGGGCATTCAAACAATGAAGGATTGATCTAGCTAGGTAGGGAGTTCATCGATCCAGCAATATTTTATTTTCTGTTACTTTTTGAAGAGACAAAAAAAGATCGGACTAGCTTTTCACTTTTGCTTCATCTTATTCTTATATTGGCCAAATCCCAAGAGAGAGAAGAAATAAAACTAGTTCTAAGTGAAGTTTTTGTTGTGATATATCAAACCAGACTTGTTTTACCACAACAGTAGTGAGAAAACCTAAAACTTGTGTATTAGGGTTTATGTTTGAAATTTATAATAAATAATTTAATTTTTTTAAAATATTTCATTTCATTTCATTTAAGCTGTGTAACTAAACGTGACTTAAGAAAATTCAAGATTAATTTTTTTTGCAATCTTCATTTTCTGGACAATTATTTTTCTTTTCAACTTCATTTTATCTACTTTAATTTCTGTATCTCAAAAAGTTTTCTTCAACAAGTAAATTTGATTTTTTTTTTATTGGTTGTTGTGAAGTAAAAGGGATAGATCAATCATTAATTCCACTCTTTTTTTATGGTGCGGTGAGATCAACAATTCTATCAGTTTTTGGTTCTTTGAACGAGAGAGGGCCCCGGCAGCTGGGAATAATTATTAGGGTCTCATTAATTTGAATTTTAAAATAAAATGATAGATCTATAAATAGTAATAAAATAATTTATCAATAAAATAATTTGAATTAAAATATTTTATTAAATTTTGTGAAATGAAAAAAAAAATTGAATAACAATATTATAAAGTTAAAATATTATTAGAATGTAATTTTTTTAATATTATTCTTTTTTAGAATTTGAAAAAGTTGATTATTTTTTATATTTTGTTTAGAAGTTTGAAAAATTTGTAATAATTAGATGAAAATTTTAAATATTTTAAATATAAAAAATGTATTTATTGAATAATATTTAAGAAAAAAATGAGATTAGATGAGATTTTATGGCTTGTACGTACATATTTGATCGGAGAGAATTGTGCATTAATTAAAACAACACATGCAATATGTACCACAAATTTGTTGGATTGTGTACTCATGTTCTGGATTTTGTGTGGCCCGCAATGATCTGTTCGTTCGTTTGAAGGTTTTGTAGCCTTCGATATTGTTGGTTAACTATATATGTTAGGGCAATTAATACATGACTTGCATTCATGCATATATATGATACTTTAAAAGCTTTCCTAATTTTCACTTTTTGATGTTCTCAGATTCACTGTCAAATAATGTTAGGTTGATGATTTTTTTTTGATGTCGTTAATCATGAAAAGCATTGAAAGGTAATTATCCTCTCTCTCTCTCTCTCTCTCTCTCTCTATATATATATATATATATAATTGTTGGGCTTTATGTAGGGTCGGCGAATGCTGTTGTCATTTCATTGTAAGTGTATTAATGATCTGCAGAGACTGTTGTCGATCGTTTGACGTACAGGACAAATTTGAGAGTAATTACAGGGGCTAGCTAGCTGTTGTGAGGGGCCTTATAATAACTTTATTAAGGCACTGCTTTACCCTTCCATATATAGGTGTTTTCGTAAAATGTGGAAATACTAAAATTTTGGGTTTTGGTTTTGCAGTACTAAAATTTTGGAAATGAGGCTAAAATTTTGGTTAATTAATTATCGACCCACTTTATTTTTATAGCTTAGAGACCCACTTAATTTGTCTATGGTTGTACTCATGACTTTTATTGTAACACTTGTGGGTCACTATCAAATTAATTAGAAAAATGCTATTCTTGCCGCTCATTTTTATCACTAGAAGTTACCGCTTTGATTTTTTATTTTTTTTACTTACTAATTAAGAAAGTTTTTTTTAATAATATTGTTATTTTTTAAAAAATATTTAAAAATGCTAAAAAATACATGTATGAAAAAGAAAAATATTACAACATAGATCATCACATACTATAGTTAGAAGTAGCTTAAAACAACCAACAAAAATCTACTTCCCATCAACAAAAAACATTTTAGTAAAGTGATCTAAACATTTTAACTAAAACACAAACGCTTGAATCTCAAGATTTTGACTCCTTCTAAAACATCTTTAAGAACTCTAAAAATTCAAAACTTTCTTCTAACATGTCGGTAACACACTTCTAAAAACTAGCATGCTTTGAATCATCAAATGCAAATCACCAAAAGTCATAAAAATCCAACTTAAAGCACTCGGCTCCAACATTTCATCAAAACAAAATTTTCTCAATTTTTATTTTGATCAACTCTCTTGATCCGACACATACCATGATAAAAACCACAAACTAACAACATCATATAATTTAAAAATATGTCTCAAAGTAGATCCATGCATTAAACTTAAAATCACATAGCCCAAATCAAACCAAATCATGGATCTGGCCGAAAACCTCATGCACAAAAAATCATATCTTTTCAAATCAATAACTAAAATCTTCAAACCAACATCCCAACATGTAGATAAAAGGCTTAGTATCATCAAATAAAAATATCAAAATCATTGGAGTAAGATTAAACCACAAAAGATCCCATCTTTCATAAAACAAAAACTATTTTACTCCTTCTAGTTTCTAACTTTCTAGTTCTAACCAAATATTTCATCAAAAGCTTATAACATGCAACAAATCCTTAGCAAACATTTATATAAGCATGTTAACAACACTCCATAAAAATCTCCAGTTTATCTCCCAGAACAACCTTTTCATGGTTAAAATAACTCTTGACCAATCAAATGATCATGAAATCAAAGACAAAAGGTACCCATAGAAATGAGACTCAAAAAAGGAATGAATCATCATGAGAATATACTTAAAAGGACATCACAAACTAAAAGCCAGAAGGCTCAGAAAACTGCTCAAGAGAGCTTCTAAGTTTCTTTCTAAGAAATGTGTGGGGAAATGGATGAAATGAGAGAGGGATGGTCTGCACACCTCTTACACAAACTAAAGGGTGAAATGAGGACTTGAGTGACACTTGAGAAATGATGGTTTTGACTAAAACAAGGGGCAAACCTCCCATGGTATTTGGATGCCTTCAGTTGCAATGTAGTGAGGTGGTGATGAGGACTTTGCTTTTCCATCAAGTACCATTTGAGGGCTTCCTTGGGCAGAGGTTGGTCTGCCATGGGTGGGAGAAAATTCCTTAACAAGCTTTGCCAAGATAGTCCAAATTCGTGGGTCTTAACCTAATAGGCCTCATTTCGGGGTTTAAAAAGGGTTTGGTTAAGGTTTGAGATGCTATCTTACCCAAATCTAATTTTTCTTAGCCTAACAAAATTTTCAAGTTTAAAGGGTTGGATAATGATATTATAAAATAAATTTGAAGGATTAATAATATGAGAAAGTGATTTAATCAAGTGATTAAATACAAAACTAGAAATTGAATCCATTTAGGGTTTGAAATCAAGTTTGAGGTTTGAAAAAACCGTTTAGGGTTTCGGTTTCAATCAAACTTTTGGGATTTCAATTAGATTCAAAATTTTTAGGGTCTTACTAGGGTTGAAATCCTCTTTGGTTTGACACAATTTGGATGGTTGGATGGAATAGGGTTTTGCTTATGTGGCATGATCTCACATATTGATTTTCTTACATTTCCATCTTATGGTTCATCTTGGTGCCAAGTGTCCAATACATTTACCAAGTGTGGCTAAGATCTCGCCATGTTTCCAAATAAACATTTTCTAACCTAATTTTGACATTTCACACTGTGATTTTGAAAACGTTATGCTTGGTGCAACTATCAAGGTTACTATTCACTCCGGAAAAAGAGAAAAATAAATTTTGCACTGAAAGATCTTCAATAATCATGCTAACCTAACGGTTCAAATCGTTTATCAAAATTTGACTCCCATCATGGGCATCGACATAATCAAAGCACATTTTCAAACAAGCACTTTGTCTAAAAATTGAAAATGTGTTTATTGCGCCATAAAATTCTAAATATTCAAACGAAATTAATGGCATGGACTGTATCTGATTATGACATTTCTAGTTACCTTAAATAAATAAAATCACACTTCTGACACTATAATGAGTGGCTATACTGACTATACTGACAAAATAAAACCTATCATGTGATTGAGTCAATTGGTAAAAACTTTCCAAGCTTTATTCAACAAGTAAATTTGATTTTTTTTTTTTTTTTTTTGGTGAAGTAAAAGGGATAGATCAATCATTAAATCCACTCTTCTTTTGTGGTGCGGTGACATCAACAATTCTATCAGTTTTTGGTTCTTTGAACGAGAGAGGGTCCCGGTAGCTCGAAATAATTATTATGGTCTCATTTGAATTGTAAGATAAAATGATAAATCTGTAAATAGTAGTGAAATAATTTGAGTTAAGATGTTTTATTGAATTTTGTGAAATGAGAAAAAAAAAGTGAATAACAATATCATAAAGTTAAAATTATATTAGAATGTAATTTTTTTAATATTATTTTTATTTTAAAATTTAAAAAAATTGAATTATTTTTTATGTTTTGTTTAGAACTTTGGAAAACTTGTAATATTAGATAGAAAATTTGAAGATTTAAAATATAAAAAATGTGTTTATTGAATAATATTTGAGAAAAAAATGAGATCTGATGGTGCGTACGTACATATATACTTGATCGGATAGAATTGTGCACTAAATAAAAAACACATGCAACATGTACCACAAAATTGTTAGAATAAGCATGTTATATGTGTACTCATGTTGTGGATTTTGTGTGCCCCGCAAACTGTTCGTTCGTTTAAAGGTTTTCTAGTCTTCGATGTTGGTTAACTATATATGTTAGGGCAATACATGACTTGCAGTCACGCATAAATTACTTGATACTTTAAAACCTTGCCCAATTTTCTCACTTTTTGATGTTTTCAGATTCTTACCAAGTATTAATGCTCGCTGGATGACTTTTGGTTTGGCTTTTTTTTGGGGGGGGGGGGGGGGTGTGGGGGTGGTGTTGTGTTTCGAACACTACGGGTTTATGGCCGCGGTCTGCAATTAACTGTGTTGCAATGAAATCACCAAATGAACTGATGTTGTTAATCATGAAAAGCATTGAAAGGTGATTATTCTCTCTCTCTATATATATACACACACATACATATATATATATATATATATATACACACACTAGATGTTTTTGATATTTTTGCAGGGTGCAGATGAATGCGGCCGGCGAATGCTGTTGTCATTTCATTGTAAGTGTATTAATGATCTGCAGAGACTGTTGTCTATCGTTAGTTCAGGACAAATTTGAGATTAATTACGGGGGCTAGCTAGCTGTTGTGAGGGCTTTATAATAATGTAATAGCTTCTATATTGGTCTATATTAACTTATGCATTTTTAAATATTTATTTAGTTATGAATAGTATTTATGTAAATTTAGAGATTTACTATTCACTCTATAAAATATATTTTACTCATTATTTCTTTCTCCTCTCAGTCATTATTTTACTCACTACTTTTGTAAACATTCTTTCATCCACATTGATCTAATATTTTATTATTATTTTACCTCCAATATACATAAGTCAAGGTGAAAATTTTACTAGAATGACAAAGTGGATATATAAAAGATGTGATTTTACATATCCATATACATAAACCAATGTCAATACTAAGCACTGCTTTACCCTTCCATATATAGGTGTTTCTGGTAAAAATGTGGAAATTAAAGAAGTAGAAGAGATACCACCATAGAAAAGTATCGGGTTTTGGTTTACCAATAATAAAATTTTAGAAATGGGGCTAAAATTTTGGTGAATTAATTAACGACCCACTTTATTTGTCTATGGTACGTAGTACTCTGCATCATGATCCTAATTGTAACACTTGTGGGTCACTATGAAATTAATTAAGGAGACCCATGGATCCGTATGACTTTGATACCAACTTACGGCTCTTGTTCGGTCTCATACTGGCCAGTTTTTTTTTTTTTTCCCCCCGAATTCGTTTGTATGAATGTTTGGAAATGGATCTTAATTTCTACCCTGTGGGAAGGTCTAAAACTATCAGAAAACAAAGATGATGCTATTATTTTGTCCGAGAAGTCAATAGAGGCAGCAGTTGTGAAAGGCAAAAACTACTTTATAGTTTTAGCCACAACAAGTAAGAACTTCAACAAAGAAGCCTTTCGATCAACAATGTCTCAAGTCTAGAGATCAGAGGGCTAGGTCCATTTCACAGATGCAGGTGAAAACACATTTATAGTGTAATTCCAACAAGTTTTAGATCTGTTCAAGGTCCTTAATGGTAGGCCATGGTCTTTCGACTAGTCTATATTAGCCATTCAAGAAGTTGATAGCAGTATCCCAACCAGTGCCATAAGATTTTCACACAAACCCTTCTAGGTGCAACTGCACAACATTTACCTAGCTGGTATGAACAAACACTATGGTGAATTGATAGCTTCTAGTATCGGGCAAGTCTTACATGTGGAAGTAGATGCAAATGACTTGAGCTGGGGTCACTTCCTCAGGGTGCAAGTGCTTGTTGACATCAATAAACCTCTGGCTCGGGAGAGATGGATTCAAGGTCCTAATCAGAAAACCTGGATTGCTTTCATGTATGAACATCTCCATAACTTTTTTTTCAAATGTGGGGTGATAAAACACAATGGGAAGGGATGCCATCTGCTCAAACATGATGAAAACCAGCCAATGCAGTTTGGCTCATGGCTAAAGGCTGGAGCTCCAAAATCATTAAGGAGTCCAAGAGATATGGAGTTGACTCACGATCTGCTTAATCAGAGACAACCTCGGGCCACCAACCTACGATGAATGAGGGGAGGCGCATACCAGCAGAAGCAAATCTACAGTGATGGAGAAATTCACAATAGCTTTTCAGGCACCAATCACAAGTGACACAGCTCAAGTTACTCCTTTGTCCCCCACTGTCTCAGCTCTTGAGAAGTAGCCACCCACCAAGGATCCTATACTCCATGCAGTGGACTCCACCACTAACACTCCCCCCCCCCCCCCCCCCCCCAATCATGCCCCTGAGCTCTCTAAAGGTTAGTCTTCTTCTGTCTATAGTGATCTTTATTCCCAATCTACAAGCTCTGATAAAGAAAACATGGAACCCCTATTTGATGAAGGGCCACACTCTTTAATGATATCAAGTCAACCATGATGGCTAGTGAGCACAACTTTAAACTGGAAAAGCCAGCTGAGATGAAGGTCCCACATTGATGTTTAATACTCCTATCTTGGCTAGTGAGGAGGAAAATGTCCCAATGACTCTCTGTTTCAACTCAATCAAACCAGTGAATAAAATGAAGCTAAATTGGAAGAGGATAGCCCGAGAAGTCCCTCCTTTAACACTAGAAGGGGGCCTTGCCACCATAGGAGGGACCAAAAGGAGGGCAAGCACAAACCCCTCGGGCCCTATCCCCCAGCTTCTCAATGTCAAAAAATAAAAGGCTCTACACAACTTTGAGGTCCATACCTCACCTTATTCTCGAGTGGTGGCTGCAAGGCAACCCCACGAAACACTATGATGTGCTTTAGGTGGAACCACCGAGGGCTTGGGCACCCCAAGATAGTTCGTTAACTACACCATTTGGTGTGTCAAAAGAGCCCAAACTTTGTTTTCCTCATGGAAACAAAGTGTACTCGGTGTAAGCTAGAACATATCAGAAATATATGTGGTTACTCCAACAGTTTTATAGTTGACAGTAGGGGACTTAGTGGGGTATAGCATTGCTGTGGAAAGGAGACTATGAAGTTCAATTAGTTTCCTATACCAGGTACCATATCTCAGTTGAGGTACTCCATCCATCAGGGAATCAGGCTTTCCATCTCACTAGATTTTATGGTCACCCAAAGTCAAGCAAAAGAAGTGGCAGCTGGGATTTACTTCGACTTCTTAAACCTTGTGAGAGTCAAGCTTAGACTTGCCTTGGAGACTTTAATGAAATTTGTTTTCAGTTTGAGAAAATGGGGGCAACAGAAAGACCATATAGTATGATGGAAAACTTTAGATCAGCATTGGTGGGCAGTGAACTAAATGAAGTGCCTTTTGAAGGTGATTACTTCACCTGGAGCAACAAACGAGAGGGAATTCATTTCACAAAAGAGAAACTGGATAGGGCCTTAGGGAATCTGTCTTCGTTCTCCCTCTTCTCTGACTATTATGTTTCAACCTTAAGTGCCTATTGCTTTGACTATTGCCCCATCCGTCTAACTACTGATGCAGGCTTGACAACTGGCAGGAGAAAGCAAAGGCATTTTAGATATGAAGCCAGGTGGGATTCCCAAGTAGAATGTGGTGATTTAATTAAGCAGGCCTGGGCCAACACTTCACACCAAAGACCAGAACATCAAGAAACATTAGAGAGTCTTCTCAAGTGCAAGGAAATCCTGTAGCAATGGAGTAAGAACAATTTTTAGAACCAGAAGAAACTAGTCAACCAAAAGCTCAACCAAATCAAACAGCTCCAAATGCTTAACACAAGAGACTGTAATGAGAAGATTTATCATCTCAAAGTTGAAATTGACAAGATACTTGAAGAAGAGGACACAAAATGGAAGCAAAGAGCAAAAGCAAACTTGGTTAAATGAAGGAGACAGGAATACAAAATTCTACCATATGTGTGCAAACCAAAGGAAAAAGCACAATGAAATCAGGAAAACATCCAATGAAATAGGAATTATGGTTGACAAGCCTGAGGAGGTTCGTGACATGTTCTAGAATTTCTTTAAAACCCTTTTCACATCCTCTCAACCCAGTCTCATACCTGAGTGCCTTGAAGTTTTGGAGAACACAGTCACTAGTGATATGAATTCCTCCCTCACAAAACCAATCTCCATAGTAGAAGTCAAACAAGCTCTCTTCAGTATGAATAGCCTAGGGTCCCTAGGACCCAATGGTTTTCCTACCCTCTTCTACCAAAAACATTGGGATATAGTTGGTTGAAGGATCTACTTAGCAGTGTAGGAGGCTTTCAACTCTACCTCACAGCCTCGAGACTTTAATGTAATCCACAATGCATTAATCCCTAAGGTTAAAAACCCCTCCAAAGTCTCTGAATTCAGGCCCATCTCCCTTTGTAATGTTCTCTATAAGATCTTGGCCAAAGTTCTAGCAAATAGACTCAAACCAATCATCTCATAGCTAATATCTCTTTCTTAGAGTGCCTTTGTTCCAGGCAGGTTGATAATAGACAATGCCATTGTGGCCTTTAAAACCGTGCATACTATGAACACCCTTCTGAAGGGTAGAGAAGGCTATATGGCACTAAAATTGGATATGAGTAAAGCCTATGATAGGCTTGAATGGTCATTCTTAGTAGATGTCATGAATAAACTGGGTTTTGCCACAAAATTGATTGACATTATCATGAAATGTGTGAATTCTATTTCGTACTCAATCCTTCTAAATGGTACCCCTCAAGACCTTTTCTCACCATTATGAGGCATTAAACAAGGGGACCCCCTCTCCCCATATTTATTCATCTTATTTGCTGAGGTCCTAAGCAAATTAACCCAGAAAGCATAAATGAGAGGAGGCATCACTGGTGTCCCTATTGGTAGCTTAGGTCTACATATTACTCACCTATTTTTTGCATATGATTGCCTCTTATTTTGTAAGGCAAACCCTCTTGAGTGGAGCAAGCTTTTCTTCCTTTTGGAGACATATGAACAAGGCTCAGGTCAAAGACTAAACAAGAAAAGACTTCTATCTTTTTTAGCAAAAACACAAGGCCAAAAGCACAAGATCTGATCCTTGTTGTTGCTGGCATCAAATCCTCCCAATCTTATGATTAATACCTTAGCTTACCAATTCAACTTGGGAGAGATAGAATCAAAGGCTTCAAAAGCATCATTCATCGAGTAAGGAGCAGAATTAGTAATTGGAAGATCAAGCATTTAAGTCAAGTTGGCAAAGAGATCCTCATCAAAGCAATCCTTCAAGCTATCTGTACCTATAGCATGGGAGTTTTCAAGCTCCCAAAATCCATATTGGAGGAACTTACAAGATTAATAAGACAGTATTGGTGGGGTCAACAAGATGATATAGGTAAGATCAATTAGTGTGCATGGAACCATATGAGAAGATCTAAAGCTGCTGGTGGCCTTGGCTTTAGAGACTTGGAATTTTTTAATATGACATTGCTAGCAAAGCATGGCTGGAGACTGTTGTAATACACAGATTCACTAGCAGCTAAGCTCCTTTCAGCAAGGTATTATCCCCATGGGAATTTCCTGTAGGCACAAATCAAAAGAACAACCTCCTTCATATGGAGAAGTATCCTCTCAGCTAAACCTTTATTGGAAGCATGACTTATATGACACATTGGAAATGGGAGACAAACTTGTATTTGGAAGAATAAATGGCTCCCAGGCCCCTCTCCACACATGATCCTAAGCCCTATCAAGGATTCTGACCATGAGGCTGTGGTTGCATCTCTAATAGACCAGTCCTTTATGACATGGAAGTTAGATACTCTGAAATCACTTGTCTCTGAGGAAGAAGTCAAAACCATTACACAAATCCCCATCAATCTATGCAAGATCTCTGACAAGATCATATGGAGTGGGTCCAATAATGGGGTTTTTTTATGTTAAAACTTCCAATTACATGCAACTGACTATTGACAAGTCATCTTAGGGCCAAACATCACACGTGGACTGCCATAAAAAAAATGGAGTAGAATATGGAAGCTTCCATCACCAACACTAAAAAACTCTTCCTTTGGAAGGCTTGTCATAATGCATTACCTACAAAATTCAATCTCACAATGAGGTGAATCATTGATGACCCTTCATGCCCCATTTGCTGCCAAGCAGAGGAAACCATAGAACATTCCCTCTAGGAATGCCTTTTAGTTAATGATGTCTCAAACTACTGCTCAGTGTATTTCCAAAAGAAACAGGCATCTCAAACCTCTTTCAAAGATATGGTCCTCTTTATGCTAGCTGAACTGGAGGAGTCCCTTCTAGTTCAGTTTGCAGTTGTGGCTTGGAAGATTTGGAGGAGAAGAAAGGAGCTAATCTTCAAGCAATACTTCACTAACCCCCTCACTCTATCCATTCAGTCAAAACAGAAGATGGAACAATTGAAGACTCTGCACCATCTTACCTTGACACCTCCTCCTTTGGTTGGGCACTCAGCACCCCAATGGGAACCTCCCCCTCCTGACTTATAAGATCAATTGGGATGCAAGCCTTGAGAAACACAATTGTACATGTGGCGTTGGTTTAGCTATCCGAGATCATGCAGGTCACTTTATTGCAACACTATGGATGACAAGTCATCAATATCCAGATCCTCATCTTGCTGAAGCTTATGCAGCCTAACAGGCAGTCCTTTTAGTTGTCAACATTGGTCTTCACAAGATCATCCTTGAAGGGGATGCCCTACAGGTGGTGAATGAGCTCAAAGGCTCAATTGAAAACTAGACTCAAGCTAGTTTAATCTCCATGGACACCAGAAACATACTCAACTCTTTTGAATCATGGTCTATTCAATATGTAACAAAAGCATCCAATGAGATTGCTCATGTACTAGCTAAGAACGCTCTCACTAGTAATGATGTCCTTATAGATCTTGAAGACATCCCTGGATGTATTGGCAATTTGGTCTTTTCATGATGATTATAAAAATCTTGATTTTTAAAAAAAAAAAAAACAGGGCTTTTTATTTGCTTTGTTTTTGTATAATTGTTTAATTTGAATTCTTTTTTTTTAATTAATCCATTATGTCAGACATTGTAATTATGGCCAAGGCCACCCCTGCTAATTTGGTTGATCAACCAAATTAAATATGTCGATGGGAGCTCATGTTTATTGTCATTTGTTTCTTGTAATTGTATTACACCGAATTGATCATGGCCCTATTGTAATTAATTAGTGTGTTTGTGTGTGTGTCATATATATAATATATGTTATTTTGTAGAATTATTCTAATAATAGTAGCATTTCAATCTTTGAAGTATTGTTTTTAAGAATAAGAATCATTTTACTAAAATCAATCAGTAAAATAATATTTTTCCTTCGCTACATTACTAAGAAGAGAAACAGGAACCTCCTCACTTCAGATTTGCTCATCTTTCATTGATAGGCCAATCTTCCCAAGTTGGTGAGCTATATATATAGTATTCCTTCTCTATGAATAAATTGAATCTTCCAACAAGCTGGTCACCACTACCTCATCAAACATGGGATATCAGAAATAATTTGGCCATAACTTATCCAATTTTCTACATCACTATTAATGTCCTTGATTATGGCTTGGGCATCCCCTTCAAAGATAATATTTGAAAACCCCATATCCAAGTAAACTTCCATGGCCCTCCACAAAGCAGTACATTCATTAATAGCTGGGTGAGTAATATGTCTCATTTTTGCACAAAGTGAAAGCAGTATTTCACCTTCTGAGTCTCTAATTATCACTCCTATGCCCATCCTTCTTGTAGCCTTATCACTTGCAGCATCCCAATTACTTTAATAGAGCTTGCAACAATTTTTTCCCTCTTGAAAATCTTCAGTCTATTCCACTTGTTTGCTGCTCTTTCTTATGTGTTTGTTGTGCTACATGGTATTCTTCTAAAGCTCCTCGTGAGGGCTTGCAAACTTGTTTTCAAATACCAACAAATTCCTTCTAAGCTACAGCCTTCTCATGGTCACAACCATCCATTCTAGTACATCTTGTTGTAAACTAGAGATTAGTTTCTCCCACAACTGTAGAAAGTCAATTTCCTTTATTGACCACTATTGTAAAGAGCCAGTATCAATAACCCACACGTCACTAATAGCAAGGCAATCCCATAAGGCATGAACAATAGTTTCCTCATCTCTTTGACAAATTGGCCATAGGGGATCATCAATCACTTGTTTTTGAAAAAGCTTTTTCTTGGTAGGCAGAATATTGTTTCCTACTTTCCAAAGGAAATTCTTCACCACCCCTTAAACTTTCATTGCCCATAATCTCTTCCACCCTTGATCTTTCTTATTGCTAGTTAAGGTTTCTCCATTCACAACTCTTCTCTTTGTGTAATCCACATGGTAGGCACTTTTAACAGTGAAAATACCATTTTCAGAATAGTCCCATATCACCTTATCATCTGCCCCTAACATACTATGGGAATGCTAGAAATTTGTTCATCCTCTTCTAGTGAAAATATCTTTGCTATAGTATCTTCCTTCTAGCAATGGAGCTCCTCATTAATCAGTCCTTTGACTCTTGAGTATCTAGATAGAAGTTGTAGTGGAGATTGAACATAGAAGGATGATGTGGTTGGAAGCCACTTATACCCCTAGATTTTGGTCTTCTTCCCATTTCCCACCCTCCATTTCAGACATTCTTTAAGTAGATCCAAGGGTTATACAAACTTATCCATATCAAGGATGGTCCATGACCTAATCTTAAATCCAGTATATTCCCACTTATGAAATGCTTTTCCTTCATAATTCTTCTAGCCAAAGAAGATGGATTATTTAATAATCTTCAATATTGTTTAGAAAGCATCGACTTGTTAAAGCTCTCCATATCTCTGAAGCACAAATCCACTTTAATTTTTAATCCCCTATTTTACTCCAACTCCTCCATTGGATTTTCTTATCCATCTGTCTATGACCCCACCAAAATCTTTGCACCATGGCTCAAATCTCCTTACACAGGTTTCTAGAGAGTTTAAACACACTTATGGAATATGTTGGGATAGTTTGTATTACTGCCTTAATCAATACCCCTGCTTGAGACAAAAAGTAATTCTTCCAACAATTCAATTTTTGCCAAAATCTCTCCTTAATACATCTGAATATATTGTATTTTGATCTCCTCACTAAGGCTAGCAACTCCAGATGTTTTTTATGGGTACCTTCTACTATAGATCTTGTAGCTTGAGTGATCTTTATCTTATCAAGGGTCCTAGTGTTGGTGCTGAAGAATAAAGAAGTTTTCCACTTGTTTAGGAGTTGACCTAATGCATTCCCATATAACTAGAATAGCTGCTAAATACTCAAGCATTCTATTAACTTGGATTTGCAGAAGGTGAGACAGTCATCTGTAAACAACAAGTGATTTATCCTTGTGCATTCCCTTGATATTGCAACACCTCTAATTTCACCCCTTTTTCAGCCAAAATTAATTAAAGAACTTAGTCCTCCATCACAAAAAATAAACACATAAGGGGATAATGGATTCCCTTGTCTCGGCCCTCTAGTTGGTATGATCTAATTGTGAGGCCTTGTAACTTAGTGAAAGACTTGGCAAGGATCCGAAGTGCCAAGGGTGATAGCCAATTGGTAACACCCAAGGTTTAATTGGGTTAGACGTGCAACATTCACTAGGAAATGCACATGTAAGGAAGTATAGAGTTTTTTTATTTGCAGCGGAATAGTAAATGTTTCTGAAGGCTTAACATTATTATACTAGAAGTCCAAAAACCATAAGTACATTCCCACGATATCTATAAGTCACTTCATTCATTAAATAATTAAACACACAAGCCCATCCAATTGATTCGCATTCCCAAAATGAGGCTGGCTTCACGCATATGGTCGCCTTCCTATTAATTATAAGTACAACTCTCAAAACAGACAAGTTCTACAATAGGAAATAGGCCTTCACACCTATTGGTCAAGCTGGATTGGCTTTTCCTCCTCAGGTAACACTTCTAGTTCTATTTTAGACTAAAAGTCTATGGTTTTGATACCAAAACCATAGGCAAGCTAGGCATCTATGACAAGACCACTAATAAGAAACAATGCTCATGAATGTGCAATGAACAATTTCATGTATAAAATGAGAAAACACATGTATTATTAGTGCACGGCGAGGAATCACTCTCTCAATAAAACATGTCTATTTAGGTATGGCGAGGAATCACCATTTGAGGAATTACCCTTTATTCAAACCTCGATATATATATATATATATTCTACATATACATATATGTATATATACATATGATAGAATTATAGTGGCGCTACACTACTCCTTTCCTTGTCTCCTTTGAAGTCAATGACTTTTTTTGAAGAATTTGACTCCAATGGATCTCAGGTGTTTTGCAATCTCAAAAGTGAGATGTTGGCTTTTACCTTAAGCATGTTATAACAAGGGTTAGTTAGGTGTCCTTCTAACTCTAGACGGGCTTGAATGGGTATCCTTTAGTCACGATCGTCCCTCTATAGGATGATAGAGAGAGACTAGCAAGGCATAATTTGCACGTCTTTGTAGCTTACCTTAAGTCCAATCCTCAGTCTCTTTTTGAGTGAGCATCTTGCACGTGGCATTGGACCATACATCTGGATTCATATGATATGATCTGCCAAGTCATAATCCTTTCTGCAGTTCTACTCCAGATGTGACTCTTTAGATGTAGTGTGGGCTTTTACGTACGACACTGTCACCTTCTAAGTCTTTCCATGTAATCCTGAAAAGCCCATGCTTCCTCAAGGGTCCATTATCACCTCATCTACCATAAGGTGAAAAGTCCATTATCACCTTCCACCGGGATGTGTTAGACTAGTTTTCTACATAATGTTGCTCAACCATATGCTAAACTAGCGGCACTTTGCAACACCTGTGGCTATTTTTCACCACCCCAGTGAAGTGGCTTCTCATCTTTTTCCTTCCACTCACACTTTATTGGTGACGTATCCACCCTTGTGTTGGTGTGGCCCTTACACCTATTTTTAGGCTTGCCATTAACTAAAACAGAATAAGAGATTGATTACACACTCCATAGTCAGATATGTCCATTTCTCACCAAGCCAAGCTTCCTTGTTACAACTTCAATGTAAGGCCACTCCACTCTATCATAAGCTTTTGACATATAGAAGTTCATGTCCATGCTTCCATTCCTTCCTCTAAGTCTGGTCTTCTAACAACCCACTCATTTTCTTCCATGAGTTATGCAAATTCCGAGGACGAAACTTATTATAAGGAGGAGAGAATGTAACAATCTACTCCTTTTTGTCTCAAATGGTCATGAGTCTCATTCTGCGTGTTAGACCTTAAATATTTTAAATATCCGAGAAGTATTTTAAATGGGGTGTTTCCAGTATTATTGAACCAAACCTAATTTTAAGTAACACAATTATAATATTTTTGAAAAGCTCCAAAAATATTATAATTGTAGAAAATCATTTAATCTAAATGATTTCAATTATTTAAAACACTATGTGATTTAAATTTGTTGAAAACTCTAATTAATTAGATGGTTTTATTCTCTTAAAAGTACTTAGCAAAACTTCATCATTTAATGAATGGTGAAAGATTATATCTTCTAAACTAAATTTGAGTTTAAACTTATGATATAATATTCTATCTTAATTCCTCTTATTTTAGTTAGTTAAATTAGTGTTTGAATCTCCACCCTTGGATCAGATTTAGGACCCCTAGATGAATGGCCTAGATAAAAACCCTAGTTCCCTCTCTTTTTCCCCTCACATTCCCTTTCTCCATCTCTATCCTCCCTCTCCCTTCAGCTCACCCGATGGCCTCCCCCTCCCCTCACCCGATCTCCTCCCTCAAGTAGGATAGCCACTGCCGGCCACCTGCAGCGCCGTCACCTACATCAGCCCCACTCCACCGGCAACCACCTCTGATGAGACCCAGCCCCCTTTACGATGCAACTTTGTCTCTCTCTCTCTCTCTCTCTCTCTCTCTCTCTCTCCATCCTGAGCCCTTTATCTTCACGATTTCTCCCTTTCGCCACCGTCATCAACCTCCAACCCCACCAAGAACCACCACGACGTCACTATGACCACCTCCTTCCTCCACCCCTTGACCTAAAGCCCATAGCATTGCCGCTAGCCACTCCCACACCACCACCATCAGCCTCATCTCTCAACGGCGACCTCCCCTAGTCTCCCCATGCCTAGCCGAGCCCCCTAGCCTCCACATGCACCCTCACTCTCCCATGGCTTCTCCTCCACCTCACGGCCAGATCTGCCTAGGCCATTGTTCGCACCTTCCAGACGCCACCACCTGCCTTCCAGCACCTAGGCCCTTTCATGCCCCGCCATAGCCATCCGAGCTCCCCCTCCATTTCCCTTGTTTGAGACCCATGACCTAGTCTCCTCCACGAGCCATCGTGTCTTCGCCATGTGCCACCTTGGCACCACCATGAGTTCACCATCCCAAGATCACAACCCAACCCCCTCTGCTCAGATCCGCACCTCACCCACTCTCCTCTCCGTCTCACTTTTGCTCATCACGTTGCCTCTCTCTCTCTCAGTTCCGTGCAACGCCCAGCTCGCCGAAGTGCCACCGCGCTTGCCACCGTCGAGGTGCAACCCAGCCTCACGCCTAGCTCTCGGTCAGCCCCCACTGCCCTTTGCCTCTCATGTAATTCCAATTCTTAATGCATGCAATCCGTAGACTAAATTTGTAGGTTGGTTAGTTAATTACAAAAATGTCCTTTAAGATTTACAATTTGAGAAATAATTTAGTTTTGAGAGATTTTAGGTTTAGAAAATAGAGGATACTTTAGTAGTTTAGGTTTTAAATAAATTCATATGTTTAAATTAGAAATTTATGCAAATTCATATTTATTTTTATAGGCGTCGAAAATAGTGGATTACGCGTTGAAAATAGTGGATTAGCGCTGCAAGGTAAGTAGCATGATCATACCCTTACACGTATTTACGATAAACGGCATGTATTCTATTGGAATCCCCTTTTTACGTACCTAAGACATGATAAAAATATGAAAATTCATGATTTTATGCATCAAAAGATTTATGAAAAGTTATGATTTTATGTGAGAATTATGCATTAAAATAATTTATTAAAAGCCATGCATGATTTTATGTGAAGATTTATGTATTAAAATATTTATGAAAAAATCAGGATTTTACGTGAGAAGTCATGCATCACGACATGTTATGAAAGAATGTGATTTCATTTGAAATCTATGATATGATATGACAAGATATGACAAGTATGTATGTGATTTCTTTTGAAATCTATGATATGAAAATTATGCAAGTATGAGTATGATGAAATATGAATGATAAGATATATAACGGCCTATGATATGATATGAAGATGGTACCTATGTTATGGGCATATTGCATTACTAGGTCATACATGTTGGTAATGCACCCAATATGTCTTCCTTATGTATGGATTCCATAATCCGCGGCCACGGGCGGAATCGGAATCTATTTAGATTCGCTAACCCAAACTTACGGGGGTCAACAGTGGGTATCGGCCTATGACAAGTGAAAGATAAGCACATGTTCATGTTCATGTTATTTACATATGTATTTATGAGTATGCATGTTTTTCAAGAAACCTTATGTTTATTATGTTTACTATATGATGTGTGCTTATTGAGTATTCGACTCATTTGAGTTGTTTTCATGTTTTTAAACCACCCCAGGTGATGACATTTACGAGGATGAGACTGCAGGACAGGACTTGACCCCGGGAGGCGAGGCAGAGGCCTAGACAGATTTTGCTATCTTAGTTTTATGGTTTAAGATTTAAGTAAATTATTTTGATAAGCACATGAGACTTTCGTATTTTTTAAATAAGTGCTTCCGCAGACTCTATGTTGGATTTTAAGTATTAATTAAATTTTATTTATAGAATCTTTTGCATCTTGCTCGTTATTAAAAATAAAAGTTTTAGTCAAGTTCAGTAGTAGTACACTGGCTCTCCGAAAATTCTAAAATGTCTTTATTGGGGAGCAGGGTGTTACAATAATAGTTGATTTGGAGCCCTAACATTCCATAATCCAACAACGATCAGAGAAAGTCAAGCTACAAGGCAAGCCTCCTCATGTCTGAGGTAACTTCTAAACTCTCAAAAAATTGAAACACTCTGCACACTCTATATTGACTTAGGCGTTGGAAGTGTCTCCAACCACACCGAGCCCCTCTAACCTTCTTTTTGTAGGTTACTAGAAGTCGTTAGCAGGAATACGAAACAAGTCTAAAAGAGAACTGTAAAGCAAGACCCTAATTAATTTGAAATTTGGAATGTCTAAACCAAGGCTAACTAACCCTTATTCAAGTATATAATACTAAGCAAAACCTAACCCCTTTTTCCCCTTGTCTTGAGAAAAAACTATATTCATCCTATAACATGCATTAAGAAAATCATATTAATTCTTCACCTAATTTTCTACTCTCTGGGGTATTTAAACCGTAACTATTTAAATTTCATCCAAAAGTCTCAAGTGAATTATATATATATATGATGAAGGGTTGTTCGGTACTTTGGCCTAAAATCCAAAGTTTTGATGATTTTCCAATTTTTTTTGGTCGCGTATCATGGTTTTTAAAGGTTGGGACTTGATTCATCAATCTAAAGATGTCCTTTTAATGTCTAATTATGCTTTTGCCATGTAAATTATGCAATTTTGGGTAAAGTTTGGTAAGCAGGAACTCCTGTTGTGGTGTTTGATCTCTTTCAACCTACTTTTTAATATGCCATATGATGCATTTCATAACTGTTACACTCACTTGTAATCTTGAAAGAAACCTTTGAGTTAGGAAAATTTTCATGGTTGAGAGAGGCCAGGAATTGCAAGACAACCACAACTAATCAAGGTCTTATAGCGGTTTACTCTCAAGAGAAGATTGCAAAGTTTATCCACATTCTCAAAAACCACATATCATGAGATGGAAGTACTATTGGGGTTTGTTTTTTATTCCTATAATGTTAGACTTGTGCTAGCAACAAACAAATTCTGATTTTGGAACTTTGATGTCAACCATGCACATTACATGGATAACAATGTTGGGTCTTTCAATCTACCACTATATATAAATGTGCATGAAACAATTGTCTTTCTTTTTGTCATTGGTTATTCCTACACAGCCTTCATTGCCTTCACAAAATTTAAATTTACTTTTCGATTGGCACTAGGTGTCTAGGAATAGTGTACCAACTAATCCCAGGGGTGCATAGGATTTCGGCAAGGAGTTTCCAACAAGTGCATCTCGAGTAATTCAGGTAGAAAATCTCCCAGTCCGGTGGCCTGTAGAGATTGTTTGCACCTAAGGGAATTTGAATCTTAGACCTAGGAGAGCATACCCCAAGCCCAAGTTCTTTACCACTTGAGCCAATCCCTATGGCTCTTCACAAAATATAAATTATGCATCTATAGTCTCCAATATCAATGTTGAGTGTGACTGTGTGGTCTCAATAGAAGAGACATTTACTATATATGCATGCATCAATGATGTAGGAAAATAGTATGTTGTTGTTGGTTGTTCTATTTGAAAGATACTTATGTTGTCATGTACTTTGAAACAGCGTAAATTGAATCTTAATTTGAAAAACTCTTTTTTATGCAAAAGATTTTGAAAAAAATCTCATTTAATCTTTGTTCATGTTGATTCAACACTAATATAGTTTCATATATGCTTTTTAGTTTAAAGGTATGATGAATGTTGACGAAATTATATTAGTGGTGTTTAGAACATAAACCTTAAGTTTTGTTGATGAATGTATTATTAAAGGTCATTTATTTGCGTAATGTATATATAAATATGGTAGTGATTAGGTGTTGTTGTGGATTTTTTTTTTTTTTTTTTTTTTGGGAATGGTGTTGATTTGTTGACAAAAAAAATAGTTGCATGCTTTACTCGCAAGTTTTGTTTCATATTTATTGTTTTTGGGGTGTTATGTTCTTGGTTGCACATACACTAATTATTTACTTTGTTCTTTACTTTGATTTGGGAATTCAACAATTTGGTTCATTTATTGAGAAACTTTGTAATTAAACATGAGAAAGTTCAATTTTTAGTTGGAACTCTCTATTTGGGGTTGAGTTAGATTTTTCTTTTTGTTTGGTTTCCATGCCATGTGTTATTTCAAACCTTATCGACACAAAAGTCTCATTTGTTATGCTGGTCAGTTGGTTATATATTTTTTTATGGTGGTGGATGAGAGATTCCACATTGTCTAAAATTGAAATTGAGAAGTTAATGTTTTTTACAATAATTCAAATGGCTTAAGTAGTTATGAGTTATAACTTTAACTAGCCATTGTATGAAGTGGATGGTTGCAAGTAGCCTTATGAAATGGAGGTTTCCTTTTATATATACTCTAGGTTGCTATTCTTACGTTTCTTTTCCATCTGGGACAAATAATATGTTGGTTTATTCCATGAATACTAATCTTCCGTTCTTTCCCTTTTCATATTGGAGAAATAACATCCAAATAATTCTAAATTCATTACTTTATTTTTTTTTAACCTAACATACTATTCCACACAAATATCTTTAATTAAAGTTAATTTTTAACTATCTTTGGGACACAAGCACTCTTAAAATAATTCATGACAAGATGAAGTTTTATCTCTTACAAGTTTGATTAGACATGACTTTGTGATGTTACATTTATTCCTTTACTTCGAAATCATTGCTTTTTTTGTGTTGTTTGTGTTTGTGTTTCTTGATCATTATGCATTTATATATATATATATATATAACATATTAAAGTTCAGTCATCTAAATCATCACCTAATCGAAAGATCAAGACATGTGCTAGCTTTTCATGTGCCTGCCATCCTAGTTATGAGAAATAAAAGTTTCTAAGATCTTATAATAAATTACCCACCACTACAACACAAATGCCTTTTAGTGACGGTTGTGAATTTGTGACAGTCTCTAAACCGTCACTAAAAAGGCTTTTCTGTGACGGTTTCTGGAAAGCGTCACTAAAGGTGTGAGAGATTCTTTTTTTGTTCTAACGTATTGGAAAAACTCATCCGAACGTTACATATACGTTTGAACATGTCACTACTTAAGTTCGAACGTTAAAAGTTATGGCGCCAACGCTTGAACATTAGTAATTAATGTTCGAACGTTAATTGTAAATTTAAATTAATTATGACTCTAATTTAAAATTTATGTGATTTTTATAATGCATAATTTGTATACAAGTCTAAAAAATTTACTTGTATATATTTATATATACACAATTTGTAAAATATAATAAGAAATATATTTATGTTTATTTATATAAATATATATTTATATATACATATATATATTTATGTATATTTGAAGTGTAGTGATTTAGTATTATTAAAGTTGAAAAATATAACATTAAAGAATATTGAGAATTGAAATAAAAAAAAACTATAGATATATTAAATAATATTGTTCCCTACAAATATTAAAAGTAAAATACAAAATATGATAAAAGTACGTAAACAACACTCAGATGATAGCATTGTCCCGGAAATCCGTAGCCCATATCTTCTCAATCAAGGTATCAACCTTGTCATTAAGGATACCTACACGGTGGGCTATCTCGGCAATAGATGCCTCTACAATCCCGAGCAATTGATCGATCTTACAATCGAAATGCGCAGTCAGCTGTGAGATAACTGCATCAACCCAAGCAGGCCACATATCTCCCGCAGATGTACTCGTTGGCTGCTAACCACTACTCCCCACACCGTGCTCGAGCTGCGTCGAAGGAACTAGATCCTGTACAGGGGGTGGCTAACGTCCCCTCGCCCGTCTAATGCTACGTCGATGTGTAGTCATGTTGAGGGCGCTCATATGATCTTTGACCCGCTCCTCTGGCTGGGTTGGCACTCCCCGAGCAAGTAATAGTAGGCTGATCAGGACACCGTATGGGAGGTTGTCTGTGGAGACGATGCTCGCCTCATAACGGATCCTCTCAAATATGTGTTGTGGCAAATCTATAGGATCTCTACATGCCACTCATATAAAAAACTATACCCGAAGCCGACTGAATGTGGTCTTATGTGCCACATGATCTACGTTTGTTGCAACAATAAGATGCAACATGCAGAAAAATGTAGTAGATGGTTTTGGTGGAAAGAGTTTGGCCTCTCGATCTGCATGCGGTCTCTCCCGGTGAGGATGTAGAAATCCTCATCTCGGTCATCATCCCTAGCCGAAGGGCTAGCACCCTCGACCTCTGACGGGTCACATTTCTGGCTGATGATGGATTAAATGGGCCAGTAGATGATGCAGAAGTGCCTACATCTGCCTTGAGTCTGCCGTGAGTAGATGTAGATGTGTGAAGCGAGGCTAGAGAGTCTACCTCAGTCGATGTTTGAACTCCTCGACGAATCTCAAGGTGCTCGGCGATGACAACGGGTGAAATATCAAACGTCACACCGCGTACGGTCACAGTGTGAGAGGATGCGTCCTGAGGCATGTCACACATCCCCATATAGAACTCCTGAACCATAAAGGGGTATACCTTCCCCCTCAATGTGCAGATATTTTCCCGGCCTCTACTGAGAAATACATCTCTCAAGTTCGTCTACTCCCATCTGAGTTCGTCGAAGTCGTTGATTAGGGCCTCTCGCTCTACCATAATAGTACGAGCCCTGATCCGAGCAGTGTCCTAAGTGGCTCCTTCCCTTCCTCGTTTTCTGGTATGCAAAGGATGGGCCATATCCTGAAAATAGAAGATCTATTAAAAAAAAAAACAACAACAACTTTGAGTACTATTGATGCACCTTTTGTATAATTTTAAATTGTTCTGAATAGAAAACAGAGTCGGGTAGGAAGTTTCGTGTCAAAATTGTCTCCCCTTTCTAGAGAGAGATTCTCTTACTTCTCTCTAAAAACCCCAAACATCCAGACTAGCTTGAGGGGGCTGAGGGGAGGAGCCAACGCTCCTACCCCCTCACCCTCTCCCGGATCGCGTTTCTCTTTGTTTTAGGTTTCATTTTCTGTGTTCTAGTAGGGCTATTTTAAGAGAAACATTTTTTGGGGTCTCAGCATATTTGTTCGTTGTTTCTCCTTTCCTTTCGGCTTGTTTCGGTTCCTTCTTCAGCAACCCACACAGGCCTTGACCCTTACTCTCTGGTAATCCTCGCATGGAATCGTCGGTTTCGAGCCAGGGAAATCTTATCTGTGCCGTGGGTGTCGTGCGATGCCATGCGGTGCGGCTGGGAGGTGCGAGGCTTTTGTGTCGTGCGGTGAGTCTGTGCCGTGCGAAGGTGCGAGGAAGCCGATTCCTGCTTGTGGTCGGTGTGGCCATAGTTCGTGCGTGGGTGGGCGAAGCCAGGGATGGGTGAGAGGGACGGTGGAGGAACTAAGTTTTCGAAGCCCAGGTGGAGGCTGCCGTAGCTCGCGCGAATGGGCGGCGATGGAGGAAGAACTTCGGGCTACGAAGGTAGAAGAAAAGAAAGGAAAATAAGGAAAAAAGGAAATGGCAGAGGGCGGCGGCAGTGAGCATGGAGATGAAACCCTAGGGGCTACCCTCACGTGCATTTGGGCTGATTTGTTTAGGCTGGGCCATATGTTTCTGTAGTTTATGTGTTGTTTATTTAGAGTTGATGTGTTTTTTTCATGTTTTGCATTTTACTTTTTAGAAAATAATAATTAAAAAATAGTGCCTTCGGACCTTAGTCCGAATGGAGTTGTCCCCCCCTCCGCTGTGGTGGTGCTTATGGTGGGGTTGGTGCACCTTCCTCCGCTTTGTGGGGTATGGTGTTTTGTTATCCGGTTACTGTGAACTCTGTCGTGGATAGAGTTGTGCTATCTCTTAGACTTAGGTCACTAGAGATTTGCTGTCTGGACTAGACCATGTCAGTCATGAGAGTGTGCTGAGAAGCTATTAACGTTTGTATTTGGCTTGTTTTTAAGTCAACATTGTATGTCCCCTTTATGAATGGAAATTAGTCTATTATTATCAAAAAAAAAAAAGTGTTCTGAATAAACGTTCGAACATAGAGCAACATACGTTCGAATGTTAAACACAATTTGTGAGAATGTAAAACGAAACGTCCGAATGCATAACATATAATTAATTTAATTAATATACGTTCGAACGTAATAGGTACACGTTCGACTTCAACATATACGTTCGAACGTATATGTTTACGTGCAAACTTAAAGGATAAACGCCAAATAAATTAAACGAATTACATTCGAACATTCAGTATACGTTTGGACAAAACTAATATAAGGTTCGAACGTTAGGTATACGTTCAGATGTAATAGCTTGTATAAAATATACGTCCGGACATGGATGACAAACGTTACAAACTTGAAACCTTGTTTGTTCGAATGTATTGGTGTAACGTTTAAACGTAACAACACAGAATGGCTGAGTCGACTCAACCATTCTCGAAAGCTCCAAAATCTTCATGAAAACCAACTAAATGTAGAAATGCCACCTTAGAAATGAAGTATACACTTCAAGAAACTTTTCTACGATGACTTTTTGGCCAATGGCAACCCATGGTAGCCGGAAAATGGAGTTGAAAATCTGGCCACCATGGGTTTCGATTTTAAGTAAAATACATCCTAAATTTATGTATAAAATACATCTAATGCTTCAAAAAGATATGCCTACCTTTTGGTGACGGTTGTGGCGGACTCTGAAGGCAGCGGCAACGGAGGAGTGGCGGCGTGCAAATGGTGTTTGGAGAAAACAGAGAAAATGACGTTTCGGAAGTTCAATTTTGGACTTATATACAAATAACGTTCGAACGTTATTTCTATGAACGTTCCAATGTTGAAGGAAACGTTGGAACGTTATAAATATAACATTCGAACGTTATATTAGCCTCCCAACGTGTAATGAAACATTTGAACGTGAGATATAATACGTTCGAACATTCTAAGTCATCGTTCAAACATTTGTCAATTGATTTTTTAAAATATATTAATAATATTTATTTTATTAATATATGTTATAATGTATATTATAATATATAGCATACTATATCTAATATTATATTATAATATAAGTTTAGTATATGTTATTATGAAATACTTTATGTCACCTTCATTCAATTTATAATTAGGTTATGAACTTATCTTTCTAATTCTATCAAGGATATATATAGGTTGCTGTTAGTTTTATTAATTATAGCCAAATGTCTATCACTATGTATTATGTTTCTATTTAAAGTATTATGTGATAATAGTATATATATGTAGTGTATGTACATACATATATACTATATATATATACATATATATATATATATTCTTTTATATATAGTTTGTTAGTTTTATTAATTATAGCCAAATGTCTATGACTATTAATTTGTTTTCATTTAAAGTATTATGCTATTATAGTATAGATATGTTAGTGTATGTACTTATATATATATACTATATATATAGATGTTGTTATTAGTTTTATTAATTATAGCCAAATATCTATCACTATGTATTATTTTTCTATTTAAAGTATTATGTGATAATAGTATATATATGTAGTGTATATACTTATATATATACTATATATATAGTATATATATTTATAGTTTGATAGTTTTATTAATTATAGCCAGATGTCTATGACTATTAATTTGTTTTCATTTAAAGTATTATGCTATCATAGTATAGATATATATATGAATGTACTTATATATATATATATATATAATATATATATATATATGTTGTTATTAGTTTTATTAATTATAGCCAAATATCTATCAATATATATTATGTTTCTATTTAAAGTATTATGTGATAATAGTATATATATGTAGTGTATGTACTTATATATATATAGTATATATATATATAGGTTGATGCTAGTTTGATTAATTATAGCCAAATGTCTATGACTATTAACTCTTTTTCATTTAACATATTATGCAATCATAGTATAATATATATTAACTTATGTACTTTTTTTTTGTGATAACATCGAATCTCATTCTATTAAGAGGGAGAGGACATACAAGTTGACTTAAAAATAAGTCACTTACAAGCGTTAGTAGTATCCTAGTACACTTCCGTGGCTGGCATGGTCTAGTCCAAACAATGCATCTCTACAGACCTACATCTAAGAGATAGCATACCTCTGTCCAGAATAGAGGTACCAGAACCCATAAAGCAAAACTCCATACCCGATTAATCGGGATATGGAGGAGGAGCACCCACCAGTTTCGCCTACGCGGAGGGGGAGGAAACACCATTCAGACCCAGTCCGAATGGGCACAACATTTTTAGGTTTTTTTTTTCTAGAACTAAAGACAAGATAAAAGAAAATACACTATGAAACACTATAAACGGAAAATCAGTGCACAAAATATTGGAGAGAAACCGATGATCGAGTTGTGAGGATCCAAAGACGCCGGTTCTAAAACTGCCGCGTGTTGCAGCGTCGGAGGGTTCCTAGGTGATGCGTGAGGTCCACGCGCCGGTGAGCTCCAAACTCTTCGTCCCGCGTGTGCGGGCTACGCGCCACTCTGATGGAGGCCGCATTAAGAGATTTTATAGATTGGCGGCAAGGGAGACTCTAGTAGTGTGCGTGTAGGAGGATGGGGTCGGAGAAGCTCGGATCGGCTAGTCCCTTTATTTGCTGAAATTTGAAAAAAAAACAAAAAGCAAAACGAAATCGTCAGAGACAAAGGGCCGACGTTAGAGAGGGAGGAGAGGAGAGGGAAAAGGGAACCAAAACTCCCCCTTCCCCTGCTGTGATCAGACGAGAGAACTTCTAGAGAGAGAGGGTCTCGTTTTAGAGAGAGAGCGAGACAGATCATGTACTTATATATATATACTATATATATATATATGTTGTTGTTAGTTTTATTACTTATAGCCAAATGAATATTGTTATATATTATGTTTCTATTTAAAGTATTATGCTATCATAAATATATATATATATTATATATATAGGTTGTTGTCTGATATATATACTGTATGCTCTAATATATATATATTATATAAGTGGGATTTTAATACTAACAAACCTCTCATTGTAGTGATATATTATATATACTACTATTTAGTGCATATGATATATTATGCAACTATAATATATAATAGTAATTATGAATATGTTATATATTTAATATATTATATATATATTAGTAAATAAATAATTTTTAACTATTAATAATCTAGTTATATGTACGTTCTAATGTGAATTATTTACGTTCGAACATTGATGAATGTGGGCGGAAATTTTTCCACTCAATTTCACCGTTCGGACGTTAAGTCATAGACATTCGAATGTTTGTGAAATGTGGGTGGGAAATTTCCCGCTCAATTGTATGGTTCGGATGTTGAATCATATACGTTTGAACGTAAATAAATTGTTGGAGGGAAATTTCCAGCTTGATTCTCGTCTTCTGCGTTGAGTAGTAACGTCCGAACGTAAAGTTTAAACGTTCGAACGTTTATGATTAAAATTTACCGATTAAAAGCAGAGTCCGAACGTAATACTTAAAGATTCGAACGTTAAATGATCAAAAGTGACCGGCCAAAAGTAGAGTCCGAACGTAACACTTAAACGTTCAAACATAAATTGACCTAAATTCTTTTTTACATCAAAACACGTGTGGGGGAAGCAGAATTATTTCTACTTCCTTCCATGCTCGAAATAGAGAGAGAGAGAGGTTGAGTGATTCTTCTTTTTGGGGAGAGATAGAGAGATCGAGTGAGAGTGGGTTAGAGTGAGAGAGTGTTATTAGGGAGGTTAGAGTGAGAGAGAGTATTATTTGTTAAATATAGTGATTAGTGAGAGTTAGTATTTTGAAATTATTTTGGTAAGGAAAAATTATTTTTTCATTATTTTCAATTTCATGATATTTTTTTTTTTTTTTTGTATATATGTTTCTAACTTGTTATTATTGTTATTTTTTTTAAGGAGGTGGTTGTTTTTGCAAATTAGCTTATCATTTGTAAGAGTAAATTAAAAAGTGTTAGATATATTTCTAAACTTTAGTTACTGTAATGTTTAATGATGTTGTGGTGAGAATATTATGAAAATATTGTGATATGTTGTTGAAGTAAATAAGTATATTGTTTATTAAATATATTTATATTTTGTGAATTAATGATGAATTAATGTGTAGAAACATTGTTATAGGAATATTGTTATGTTTAATGATGTTGTTGTGGGAATATTGTGAAAATGTTGTAATATGTTGTTGAAGTAAATAAGTTTATTTTTTATTAAATATATTTTAATTTTGTGTAGTAATTATGAATTAATATGTTTAGTGATGAATTTATGGTGTTTATTGAAGATAATCAATTAGTTGGAATAAATTATATAATAATAACTTAATATGATAATTTTCTCTATAATAACAAATTAAAATAAATAATACTTAATAAATAAGTAAGTATCAATTAGTTGGAATAAATTAATTGATAGTTAACAACTTAAAATAATAATTTTAAGTATAATAAATATTTATAAATAAATAAATAGGTATCAATTATTATAACGTTAAATTGATACTTAACAACTTAAGTATGATAATTGTTAGTATAATAAAAAATTGAAATAAATTGAAATTGATTAATAAATAATTTATTAATTACTTGGAATAAATTGTATAATAACAACTTAAAATGATAATTTTAAATCTAATAACAAGTTAAAATAAATTGAAATTAATAAATAAATAATTAAAAAAAATAAGTATCAATTACTTGGAATAAATTGTATAATAACAACTTAAAATGATAATTTTAATTATAATAACAAATTATAATAAATTAAAATATATAAGTAAATAAGTATCAAATTATATTATGGAATAAATTGTGTAATAACAACTTAACATGATAATTTTAAATATAATAACAAGTTAAAATAAATTGAAATTAATAATTAATTAATTAAAAAAATAAGTATCAATTACTTGGAATAAATTGTATAATAACAACTTAAAATGATATTTTTAATTATAATAACAAATTATAATAAATTGAAATATATAAGTAAATAAGTGTCAAATTATATTATGGAATAAATTGTGTAATAACAACTTAACATGATAATTTTAGTTATAATAACAAATTATAATAAATTGAAATTAATAGGTAAATAAGTATCAAATTATATTATGGAATAAATTGTGTAATAACAACTTAACATGATAATTTTAAATATAATAACAAGTTAAAATAAATTGAAATTAATAATTAATTAATTAAAAAAATAAGTATCAATTACTTGGAATAAATTGTATAATAACAACTTAAAATGATATTTTTAATTATAATAACAAATTATAATAAATTGAAATATATAAGTAAATAAGTGTCAAATTATATTATGGAATAAATTGTGTAATAACAACTTAACATGATAATTTTAGTTATAATAACAAATTATAATAAATTGAAATTAATAAGTAAATAAGTATCAAATTATATTATGGAATAAATTGTGTAATAACAACTTAAAATGATAATATTAGTTATAATTACAAATTAAATTATATAACTAGGAAAAATGGTCTTGAAGAAATATCTATCAAATTGCTTGACTGTCATAGTCTCTCTGATCTTGTGAGTTGTCAAGGCTAGAGGGACTTTGACAGTTAAGCAATTTGACTAAAATTTAGACATTTCTTTGAGATCATTTCGCCTAGTACAAAAATATAACACCATAGTGTTGATCATTGTTAATTCAAGACATTTTAGGCTTATATTATTTCATGTGTTTTTTTATAGATATTGTATGACTTTGCATATCTAACCTTAGACCCGTTAAGGAATTAGTGTACATTTAGGTGTCCACTAATTCTTGAATTGTCCAGCGTGGACAGTTTGAGATTATATCATCTGTATTGCATATTCTTGTTACTTCTACTGAACACGTTTAGTATGAACTTTTGATGTCTTCCTCTATTGTTCTTCAAGTATACTATTCACTCAGAGGGTCACAATCCCTCTGAGTGAACATGTATACTTGGAGAACTATAGGAAGATGCTGCTGAAATTTCTACTGATGTGAAAAGTAGTAGAGTGACGGGATATGTGCAATATGGATAATATAATCTCGAATGGGATAAGACCAACTACTTTATAAAAATAGCAGTGAGAATTGGAGCATGACATACATGTGAATTTTCATCGTATATTTAGTGTTACTAATAGATAGAACTTTTTAGAAATGGACAAAAGTTGGATGCGGTTAGGTGATAGACTTGGAAAGGATTACGCACTCTATGCACATGGAATAAGAACCTTCATTGATTTTGCTTGACCATCTGCTAATAGTCGTGGTTACATTAAGTGTCAATGTCGAGAGTGTAAAAATTTGTGTGCGATATCATTGGCTGAAGTTAAAATTCATATATTTGTGAACGGTATGGATCTGGGGTATACCCGATGGGTACTGCATGGTGAGCTGTATACACAGTCAACGGATGTAACGTTCGGTCAAAATTATAATATGCGAGACATGGATGATGATTATGAGCGGGATGAGATGGAGGAGATGTTGGGTGACATTAGAACTGGGATGTTTATGGATGACGTAGACGACAATGCCTCAAGTGGTCGAGGGACTGATTGTGAAAATTTTGCTGCAATATGAGAAGATGCAAAGCGAGAGCTTTATCCAGGCTATACAAAATATTTCAAAATATTGTTTCTTGTGTGGGATGTCGACGAAAGTAATAAACATGGTATTGGACTTATTTAACGAGGTGCTTCCCAATGGATCTGCATTGCCAAAGAACTTTTATGAAGCGAAACAATTGAGAAAAGGATTAGGGTTTGAGTACAAGTCAATACATGCATGCAAGAATGATTGTGTTTTGTTCTGGAAGGAGAACCAGGGGAAACAAGCATGTCCTGTATGCGGAGAGTCGAGGTGGAAGGCTAAGAAAAATGTGCCAGTGAAAGTATTGCGATATTTTCCCTTGAGACCTAAGTTGCAAAGACTATATATGTATAAAAGAACAGGTGTTGATATGAGGTGGCACGAGGAGAAAAGAGTTAAGGATGACGCATACATGGGGCACCCAGCTGACTCACTTGCATGGTGATCTTTCGATGATTAATACCTAGAGTTTGGGACAGAAGCTCGTAACATGCGCCTGAGATTCACAACAGATGGATTCAACTCTTTCGGGAATATGAGTACAAGTTATAGCACTTAGCCCATAATGTTGATTCCGTACAACCTTCCGCCATGGAGGTGCATGAAGGCACCCAATGTTTTGTTAACTTTACTTATTCCCGGCCCGAGATCACCAAGGAATGACATTGACATATTCATGCAGCCGTTGATTGAAGAGTTGAAAGAGTTATGGGAAACAGGCGTCAGAACTTATGATGCATCCACGTTGACATCTTTCAGATGCATGCTGCAGTAATGTGGACCATAAATGACTTTCCCACATATGAAAATATTTCCGGTTGAAGTACTAAAGGGAAGTTAGCGTGTCCGACGTGTAATAAAGAAATGGCTAGTGAGTGGTTAACATATTCTTAGAAGTTGTGCTTCATGGGTCATCGACGTTATCTACCAGCAGATCATGCATGGAGAAGAGACTATCCTAAGTTTGATGGGAGAGTGGAGGACATAATTGCACCAAATGAGTTGTCTGAAGAAGAGATAGTGGAACAACTAGTACATGTTAAAGTGAACAATTTTGGCAAAGGTCAGGGTAAGAATAAGAGAAAACGAGACGTCTTAGAATTAAATTGGACAAAGCGTAGCATTTTTTTTGACTTGCCATATTGGTCGTCCAATATGTTGTGACATAGTTTGGATGTAATGCACATAGAAAAGAATATATGTGATAATATACTGGGTACATTGATGAGTATTAATAAAAAGACAAAGGACACGATCAAGACGAGGAAAGATCTTGAGAGAATGAGAATTAAACATAATCTACATTTGCGAGTGGAAGGCAACAAGATGGTCATGCCACATGCATGTTTTACGATGACGAGGGAGGAGAGGATGGATTTCTGCAAATGGTTGCAAGGTGTGAAGTTGCCAGATGGTTATGCTTCAAATATTGGTAGATGCGTCAGCCCTGTTGACTGGAAAATCAGTGGTTTGAAAAGTCATGATTGTCACGTATTTTTACAGAAGTTATTATCGGTGGGAATTCGTGGGAAGCTGGCATCTAATGTACGTATCGCCGTAACTGAACTATATATGTTTTTTAAGGATTTGTGCGCTCGAGTTATAAATCGGGATATGTTGCAGAAGATGGAAGAAGACATTGCTACTATACTCTGTAAATTTGAGCAGATATTTTCACCATCATTTTTTGATGTGATGGTCCATTTAGTAATACACTTACCCTGAGAGGTATTGTTGGGTGGACCGGTGCAGTTTCGATGGATGTATTCAATTGAAAGATATTTGGGTCGACTAAAGTGCACAGTTGGGAATAAAGCCAGAGCTGAAGCTTCAATAGTAGAGGCCTATATACACGATGAATGGTTAACGTTTTGCTTGCTATATCTTCATGGTGCTGAGACACGATTTAGTTGTCAAGAGCGAAATGCTGATCTTGCTGCTTCGCCTCCTCGTGAGCTATCAATGTTTTTCCAGAATGTACGACCCTTGGGTGCACAAATGGGATACGATTTAATTGATAGAGAGTTGGATAAAGTTTGTTGGTACGTGTTAAATAATTGTCGGGAGATTGATGACTATCTCAGGTATGTTGTTGCATGCTTCAAAAAATTCTATTTAAAAAAATGTAATTATAACTTTTATGCTCAAAATAATATCCTTTTGCACTTATATATAGTGAGCACATGGACAAACTTAGGATGTAAGGCATAGAGAATATAGGGGTAAGACACGAGGAAGAATTTCCTGGATGGTTTGAATAACGTGTATGAACTAAATGGTATGAAGATGAAGATGATCCATTTAAATGGTATGAAGATGATCCATTCGTATTGGCTTGTCAGGCTACCCAAGTCTATTACTTGATTGATCCATTGAAAAGCGTTGATGAAGATAGTGGAGAGATAACTTGGCGAGTAGTATAAAAATTTGTCCCTCAAAAAATATAAGAAGCAGGAACGAGTGCGGATTACGAGAATAGTGGAGATGAAGATGACACTCAGATAATAGAGGCCTACCAAGAAGATGGAGAGGATATTAACTTGTTTGTTGACCTCGGTGCACTCAAGTTGCTCCCCTTGTGTAGAGATGACGTCCCATCCATCATTCTCGACCCGTCCGTATTAAATGATCATTCAATTCAAGTAAGTGAGGAAGAAGAAGAAGAAGAAGAGTCAGAAGAAAATAAAGAAGAATCCGTTGAGGAAGTGGATAAGGAGGATGAAGAAGAGGTTGATGATGAAGACGAAGATGTTATTGAGGGAGATTCTGAAACAAGCATAGAAAATACATCTGAAGATGAAGAATAAAAGTACTAAATATAGAAATCATATCGGTGAATATAGAATTTTAAACTTTTCATAATTTTTTCTAATTAATTTATTTTTATCAAATTAATCATGCCTCAAGGATGTCGCCAAAACGACAACGAAGAAATTTGCCTCCCCCACCAAGTCCAAGTCCCGAACTTATTGAGACTCCCCACCCGAGTGTTTCCCTCCTGAAGATCAAGTGCAGACGCAAGAGAACGACAGCCAATCAACACCTACAGTAAGAAAATGTTGTTGATAGTTAATATCAATACTTTTATCTTATTAAATATATAACTATAATTATATTATTATCTAATAGTTGATGCATCCGCTCGTCGTGATCGTGGTTATACACGTAGCATTTTTCTTGAGAAATGCCAAAGGTACGGAAAACTCAAGGTCACAATTTCTGATCATTTCACTGGAGGAGTGGATGATAGTGCAGCAGCGCTTTCATCCTATATTGGTACAGTAGTCCAAACTTATACTCCATTTTATGTGTGATCATGGCGAGATATTCCGCTTGAGATTGAGGAGCACATTCAGAGTCGTGTGCTGGTGAGTTTACGTTGAGAATACATTTTTTGTATACTACATTAGTATATTATATTTTTTACATAATTCACTTATTAGGATGAATTCAACCTCGACTTTGACCGTAGCGAGGACTTGAGAACTGTCAATGGGTTGATGGCTACACTATTCCGATTTCACAAAGGACGATGTCATGACCACTTCAAGAAATTTGAGACGTTGGAAAAAGCTGCGCAATCCCCTTTCCAGCAGATGAAGTTAGACGATTGAGGAAAGTGTTGTGATCTTTTTGCAAGTCCAGATTATCAGGTATTTTAGATTTATATCTAATAATTATTTACATTTATATTTGGGCTATATATTATATGCATATATATTACAATTAACATTCTGAATTAATTTTGTAGCACTTAAGTTCTACGAATGCACATAATGGATCTGCTTTGACTGTCCACCATCGTGCTGATTTAAGATCATTCCATCGTCTTGCTGAAAAAGTGGTAATTAATAAATTATATAATTTATTTATTTTTCTGATATTCTTTTATTTAAGTACTAACATTATCTTTTTAAAATTGCTAATGTCACTTTATTAGAAACATGATGATCCTGAAAACTTTTCACTTATTCATGTCTATGCTGCTGCTCACACTAATGAGAGTAGTGAGTAGATAAATCCTGCTACTGCAGATAATTATGTAAGTGTTGTTATTTTTGTTAAATAAATTATGCAACATATGAATAATTTATTTTTTATTTATATTTCTTTTAATACATTATTTATTGTGTGTTTTCTTTGACATTGCAGGAAAAAATGATGGAGATGCAGTCAACTTCTGGAGAATCCTCTCCGAGCGACATAGACATATTCACACAAGTGCTCGGGCCCAACTCTAGTATGACAAGAGGTTTGGGACGAGCTTTCAAGCATTCTGGTTCATCCTCCTCATCCTCTTCGGCTTCACAAATTAATAATCTTACCAAAAATTTAGAAATTGCACAACGCGAGAATGAGTATATGAGGTCGAGACAGCAAGAATTAGAGTCTCTCTTAGAGCAACAGTCTCATTTAAAGACGCGTTTGCAGGATCAACAGAGAGACCAAGAGGAAAGAATTCGCAGTGAAGTTCAAGAGCAAGTGCAGCAGGAGATGATGGTCCAGATGGAGCGTGTTATGTCATTACAACAACAACGAGGTGAGCGAGGAAAAAAGAAATGAATTCTCTCAATTATACTCTTTTCTATAACTTTTATTATCTAATTTTAAAAGTTTCAAAGACATTGTTAATTGTATAATATTTATAGTATGTAATATGATACAATTGGTATGCTTTCTAATTTTATGAAATTAGTATTTCTGATCTTTACGTTCGAATGTAAATAAAAAACGTTCAAACATCACTTCACGTTCGAATGTTGGAAAGTATTTGTAAACGTTCAGATACATCATCCAAAGTTGAAGGTTTAATCCCGAGGAGAAATTAGCCGTGAAAAGTGCATAAGATTGATGTGTATATAGGAATAGAAATAGTTTGGCACAACAAAGCTAGCTAGCTCTACTTATAGTAACTAATTAGTTACTGATTAACAACCGGTATGCATCATCCAAAGTTCATCTAAATTCATACATGCTTTTAAAAATCAAGTTGACCTTAGAATATTAATTCGCTCAGATTAGCCCTACTGCTAAGCTTGCATCTGCCAAGATTGACACATAGGTCAAGAAAATCATGAAATAAATGCATGCATTGGATCACATGCACACAGACTTAATTCACATTTGCACAAAGTTCTCTTTGCGAACTTTTTCTTCTCTTTTGTTGAACGTACGTACTTTTAGCAAAACTTTTAGGAATTTTTCCCGAAGAAGAAGATTTAATAAAACACATCTTTTGGTCAATTTCTAAGCCAACGGAGAGAGATCAGTAGGAAGTTAGTACTTAATAATCGATGACTATATTTACACTGGCATTAATAAGTATATATCGTGGAGATAAAATTATAAAAGGAGGGGCTTTTATGGAAACATAGCACAGCTCTCTTACAGACTTTGTTGACAGATTTGATGTTTCTGCTCAGTGAACTTTTGGCAAAAAGTGCTGAATGGATTGTAAGTTGTATCTAGGTCGTTACCCCTATTGTGCTAGCATCTTATGACACTGTAACCACAAAAGTTTCGAGAAAACCGAAATATACCATCTTTCGTTGGGGGTGTGAGAGGGAACCAAATTCCATCTTCTTCTGGTCAAAGTCGATGTACAAAGGACTCATAAAATGTAAATAGAAACGATAATCGACAGTGGAAAAAACAAAAGAAAAAGAAAAAGGATTTAGGGAAAAAAAGAAAAGAAAATAAAAGAAAAGGGAAAAGCTCGTCGCCATGCAAAACGAACTCCAAAATGTAAAAGAGTTTTAGAAACTTTCAGTTCATATCTAACTTCTTGTCCCAGCCCGGTCTAGTTCCCACCTTAATTTATCAACTGTTGGGTTGTACACACCAGTACCAAACCCCTTCAATCCCAATACAGCTCCAAGCCAAACTAGCTGAGCATGTACATGAGCTCAAAAGCTGTCTCAGTCCCTGAAGAAAATCCAAAACTCTCTCTATCTTTCTCTAGTATCTTGCACGAACCCATCTGTCATCTTGTTAGGTCTCTCTCTCTCTCTCTCTCTCTCTCTCTCTCTTGTGGGTGGCGTGCCAACATAGATTAATAGTACTTGAAACAATGTCTTAGAAATCTCGCCTTAGAACCCATCTTGAAACCGAGTGAGCGAAGGTGGAGGATCCAGACGTTGTTGCTGTGTTCCTGAAAAGCTCCGGCTCCAATTCAATCCCTCCTCGGGATTGTGCGATGACCCTTCTCTAGCAGAGCCTCCCCCTCCTCCCAGTACTCCTGATCCTAGCATGTCAGAGACCCGGCTGCTGCTGCCAGGCGCAAATCCTTGTCCAACCGGTGCACCAATGCAAGTGTAGCTAGAGTCTGGTGAATAGCTTAAGTTTGGGTGGCATTGTTGGTTGCTGCTGAGAACATGGCCAACACAGTAATCGTTCATTGGATGTTGAGGATAAGGTGTACGAAAGGAGATTGGGCGAGTGGGAGAGTTGTATAAATATGGTTGAGGTGGTTGTGGTGCCTGAGGTACTGGTGGTGGTAAATGGGTTGAAGGAGATCCAGGGAAGAATCTTGGAAATCTGAGAGGCATTGTTGGGTCTCCAACGTTGCCTGCTGGATGATAGCCTCCTGGGACGATCGGTTGGCAGCAGCTATGATCAGAATATCAAATGGGCAATCCTTAATTAGTTTACTTTAACATTAAGTATTGGATGAGAATCGTTTGGCATCATATTTATTGCAGAACAAGAAGAAAATATATGATCTTCCATTGAATAAAGCTGAAATGTCAAGTGGATTTTCAGCTGCAATACCCTAAGAAATAACAAAAAAAGAACCAAATCTATCTGCCCATTTCATCAAAATCAAGTGGGTAACCTTCGTAGGTCAAAATAGCATAGAAGTGACTTGATTTGGGGCTGAAAATTGAAGGTAATGATGAAGACAGAGAGAAGAGAAGGAGAAAAGGAGGGCAAATGAATTATAAAGTAATAGGAATACATACCCTAGATGGGAAGGCCCTTGGGAGACTAGGTTATCGGTACTGAAGACTAGCTGACGGGCCCGGTTCAGTGTTTCTGTCTCCCTCTCTGACCAATCAACGCACAAATCAAATCAAATCAATTGAAATCAAATCAAATGCAACACCCTCAGACCAACAACTTCAGAAAACAGCTTTGTTTTCCTAAAGATTGACATGACCACGCTTCATGGCCAAATCATTAACACGCAGTGACCCATTCTCTGGAAGGAAAATGCCAACTAACAACATAGTGAGTGATGAAAGCGGAAGGGATCTTAGAAAGGACTTGCCTTGACGGTGGCGGTTCATGTGTCCCCCGAGAGCCTGAGATTTGCAGAACTTGAGGGAACAAAACCTACACTCATAGACCTTCCCACACTCGTCTTTTCCATCCTTTCCGCCGCTTTTCTTTTTCCTATAGCCTGCAGTCAAAAACAACCAGTTAATGCAACTTCGATGAGACCCATCTTAGGCAGAGAACCCTAATTACCCAATTACCCAAATCATGAATGATACCGAGAGATAAATTTTGAATCGACTTTCTCTAGTTCGTGTTTCACCTTTTCCTGTTTCGATGCTTTGCATATTGAAATGGAGAAGGAAACGAAAGAGGAGAGTTACACATTTGAGCTTTGAAAAGTATTAGAAGAAGAAACTTTTCCCTTCAAAACTTGGAGAGACCATTTGCGTTTTTCTTTAACAAAAAAAAAAAAATCTAAATTTTATGTCTTAACATACAAAGAAAAATGGGTACTGTTTTTGCACTTAGTATCAATATCAGAATGTAGTCGTACCAGAGGAGGAGCTGTCCTCGAAGGCTTGTTTACCATGATCTCTAAAATCATCAGGCAAGTTGTTGAGGTCCAAGGGGTTCCCCTCAGGTCTCCTGCAAAAGCAACAAAGTGCAAAAGTCACAAAAGGGAGAGTTAAAAGAGAGAGAGAGAGAGAGAGAGAAAATGGGATAGTAGAGGAGAAGATGATTAGAAGCAGGTGTGAAGAGGTTGTGGGGAAGACCTACATGGTTCCGACAGAGAGAGACAGAAAGAAATATGAGCCAAACAATCTTTCGGATAGGAAAATAGCTAAAGCTTTAAGAAAATTGAAAGACTTTCAGTTTGAGACTGCAATGTAGAGGCTAGTTGAGTGATGGTGGTGGAAAAAGAGCTTTGAAAGTTCTCTATCAGTTCCTCTGCCAGCCTCCACTGGACTCTCTCTTTCTCTCTCTCACTCTCTGAGAAAATTGAAACAACAAAGAGACAGTGGGTCTCGTGACTTTAAAAGAGGGGAAGTGTGGGGGAGCTGGAGAGGGCTTTTGGTATTTGGTGGTGTCATTTAGTTTGGTTGAGAGGAGAGGGAATGAGAGGGACGTTGCCTAGCTTAGTTTTGCCTTTTCTCAAGAGGGCTAAGGTCTATTGCTCTAGAACTAGCAGTATCGTATCCAATAATATCTTCCAATGAATACAATATATACTTACAACATCTCCATATGCATATAAGTTTTATCAAAAGAAATGGACCACAATAAAAAATATTCATTTCACTTTTCCACATCTTCTGCATTAAAGCAAATCCCCAGCAATCACATTCATTATATGCGTTGAAAGCCTATCAAGACAAGCCTAGACAATCCTTGCCTTGCTGCAGACATGCTTGCTGCTGCTGCAGTTATCATATATCCTTGGTCGAAGGGTAAACTGCTTAGTTGAAGATTTATGGACCACATGCATGAAACTTAATGCCTTCCCAGGTGCCATCCATGATAATTACCTGACGAGATTGCCATGGATCATGGAACTGTTACTATCATATTCTAATTATTAGGAGTTTTGTGATCAAAGCTGGGATATATATTAACTTAACTCAACCCCACAAAATGTCTTTAGTTCTATTAATTAATGGAAGCTTCTGATCTATTGAACACAGACATATAGTCGTTTTCAATTAATGTTTTTACAAGTGAATCTAACTTCGCAAAATTCTTTTAGATTTTCAATTTTGTACACTTTTTTCCCCTTAATTTTAAAAAACTCGCAATCAAGTCTAATCTATTCGTACGTCTTCTGTTAAGTTTTTAGTGGCCTAATGTGCATTGCACCTAAATTGGGGTGTAACCGGTCCGGTCTGGTTTGATTTTAGACAAAATTTAGGACCGAATTGATATGTATCGGTTTTTTATTTTTCAAAATCGATTACGTCCCGATTACCCTCCTAAATCGGTACCTCTGATAAAACCGGTCCAGTTTTTCTGTTTTTCTAAAATGTAAAAAGTATATAATAAAGTGTTACTTCTTATGATAAAATGTTATTAATAATTTAATATATATATTATATTTAAAGCATATGATTAATTAAATTTTCATCTTTAAGATTAAAATTTTATTTTATAAATTATAATAACATTATCTTATATATAATTATATTAATAACATATAATTAAACAAATTACAAATGTTCATATTTAAGATTAACATTTTGTGTTATAATTTATAAATTATAATATGAAATTATTTCATATATTATATATAATTATATATCATATATAAAACTTATATATCATATATAAAACTTATATATATATATATATAAAATATTCTGTGTAATATATCAAATTAATTTTTATATACTTTTTTTTTTCCAACCGGTTCGGTGTAGTCCCGGAAACTATGGAACTAAGACCGGACCTGGTCCGGCCGGTTTTCATAATATAGGAACCGGTCCCAGATCGGACCGGTTCAAAACCAGACCAACCGGTCCAATCCGGTCCAGTTTTTCAATTTAAACTTACACCCCTGTAAAGTAATGATGAATAAGGGCTCATTTGATTACATAGATAAGATAAAAGTTGAATAAAATATTATTATAATATTATATTTAAATATGATTTTTTTAAGATCTAAAAAAATTAAATTGTCTATTATATTAGATTACATAAGATTATTGTGTAACCAAATGAGAACTAATATAGATGTAGCTAAGGTTCTAATATAGATGCCACAACATATATAGGTAATTGGCACTTGTAGCCCCTCGAGGTGGTCTTTTCTTTTTCTTTTTTACTTTTCAATACATTTAATTATAGTTTTAGTATTTATAGGATCTTCTAGATTTAAAAATTATTTTTAGGTTTTTAAATATTTTTCAATGATAAAAGGATTTTTTTTTTTTATGTTTTTTGTTAATGTTTTAATTTTAAAGTTATTTTCTGAATTCGTTTTTATTTTTGCATGGGGTTTTTAATTAGGCTTACATGATTATTTAATTTTTATATCCTTTTCTTTCTAAATATTTGTAACTTTTTTGGGTTTTTTTAGAAAACTGGCCAGTTCTAATAATATTTTTTGTTTTTAAAAATTATTTTCATTCCTTATTGTTTATATATGGGATTATTGAATGACATAGAGATGCATCTTATGAAATTTTGATTAAATGATATGTAATATATCTCTAAAGTATCCCATGTAAAAGATGCGAAAGCTGAAAGCTCGTGCGCTTTTCACCAAAGCGGTAAAAATTCATGGTGTACTAATTCTGCAATGAATCCTTTATTTTATCCAGTTATTTGTCTCCTCTAGCAATTTTTTTTTTTGATAAGAAATATACATCATTCATTCATTCCATAAGGAGTTACATCTGTGACTCAACAATTACAAGTCAAACTAAAATCTATTCAAAGCTTCCCATATGCAAATCTATGCGACGGCATTGTCTAAATCAGAAAACTCTCAAAGAGAGTATCCGCTCCATCTTCCAACCAAACAACCAAACTCCATCCTCCCAAGGAGGAGAAGTAACCCACCAAACTCCATCCTCCAAAGGAGGAGAAGTAGCCAACAAAAGCTATGGACATAAGTCCAACAGCCAACAAAATAAAGCCAACAAAACTAAAAAATACCAACAAAAACATACCGACATAGAGCCGGAATTACAACTTCCTACAACACAACACAACCCAACCAAACAAACACTACAAACAGCAACCAAACAAGCCACAAAACAACCAAACTCCAATCGGAAAAAGCCACGAAATTAGGATCGGTGGTAGCACGTGAAAAGCAGTGGCCACGCTGGGAAGGAGACAAACAGCCGGTCAAGACAGTGCCGGTGTACTGGGCCCTGAACTACCACACACGGCTCTGAAACGATGTGATACGCGGTGGCTCGCGTATGACACGTTCTCTATAATCCGCGTGTGAGAGCAACGCGCCGCTCCATATGGCACCCAAAGCGGACGGCTGCTAGATCGGCGGGCAAGGAATCCTCCGGTAGTACGCGTGTAGGAAAACTCCACCAGCGGAGCTCGGATCGACTCCTCCCGCTTATTCGACTGAACCTGTAAAACACCAAAAAAAACACACAGAAACCGTCGTAAACGACGGTAGAGAAGGAGGAGAGGAATGGGGAAGAGGAAGCCAAAGCTTCCCCTCCCCCCAACTAAGATCAGGCGAGAGAGTTTCTTGAGAGAGGTTCTGGGTGAGAGAGAGAGTTCGGTATCTCCTCTAGCAATTAAGGTAAATGGTTTAGGTACAAAAATACCTGTGGAAGTTGAAGTACTATAAGAATATTCTTGGGAATTGACATTTTCTATAAAGTACAAACGAGCTTAATTTGCCAATTAATATGCTAAGCAACACAATCCGACTAGCACCCAATCTTCAGCTCAACTGACCCAAACCAACCCTCCTAAAACCACCATAGAGGACCTCTCCATAGATCGTCTAATATCCAAAACTAAAAACTATCATGGGAAGACATATACCCTGGCAGTTTTCGTCACACCACAGAAAATGACCGTGCATGTACTTTGTTATGAGTGGCACTTTGTTCATGAATCATCCTTGACCATGGCATCCTCTAGCCTCCACCATTAGAGAGCCCACAACTTCAGCCCGTGAGCATTACCGTCTTGCCAAAGCCGGCCCATTGCCACCAGCAACAGCCTAAGGGATATCACTCAGTATTATGTGCTCTCGGATGACTAGAGAAACTCTCATGAGATAATGCCCCATCTCAGCTTGGGGTTGTGATACGCACATACCCATATAAAGCCATTTTGTGAAGCCCAGCCCATGTGAAGCCCAAGATTGTTTTGGAAGTGGGCTTTTCTTTCTTTTAGTGTGTTTGTTTGTGTGTGTGTGTGTTTTCTTTGTTGAAGTGGAGCCCAATGTGTTGTTTAAGTGGGTTTCCTTTTTTGTATGAGTATTCAAATTTTGGGGCCCAACCCCTCCCTCTATGCTATGTCATTTCACCCATGGGTGAAAAACCCTAAAATTCTTTTTCCTCCCTTTTTTCCTCAGCGCTGCAGCCCCTTCCCCTCTCTAGAATTTTTCTGCCTCTCGCTCTCTAACTCTCTCCCTCGCCGACCAATGGGATCTTGTCCACCTCCACCGCCGCACCGAGTCTAGATCCTCCTTTAGTGTTCTGCGCCATCGCCTACCACTAGCCTCCACCACGAGATTCCCTTTGTCCACCCTCTATTTTCATCAGATTTTCCACCCACTATATTCCCAATTTTAGAGTCCCACGTGCTGCTTGGACCTGTCATTGTTCATCGTATGCCACCACTGCTACTGTCGTGCTCTGCCACTCCTGGCACTACCATAGTAACTATATTTTTGTATTAAGTTTTAGGCATCGTTAGTTTTAACTAACTATTTTCCATCTCGTAGCAATGCGCACGCACACACGAGATACCTTAGACAACGCGCTCCACCATTCAAGGTTACATTCTGCGTTGTAAGTAAAACCCTAGACTAACCTTTAGAATACTTACATTGGAAAACTGTGTTTTTATTGTAGTATGGTTGTGATTGTTTAAGTGGCCAAGGGCCTATGGAGTATTGGGATAATAACTATAGTTGGTGATGAACAGTTGGCCAAGGGTCGGGTGAAGCATTGGGAATCGTGTATAGTTGTGATTTGTGAATATGTGAACCTATGTGTTGTTTGGCCATTGGTTGATGTATTATTGCCATGTCATCCAATATCTTCCTATTCACGCAGATGTATGGTGAAATTTCTTGATCAAATTAAGTGTGCTCTAATCTATGTTTGTGTCGTAATTAATTTGTTAATTATGCTATGTTCTCTGGTTGTGTGAAACTGGAAAACTGTGTTCCTAGTGGCGTTTATTAAAAACATATTTTGTGGGTGGGTGTGTGTCACGACTCCAAGTCGAGATAGAGCATTATATTGATGGAGCTCCTTTGGTTACTCGAGAGTGTGTAAAACTGAGTAATGTCCATTGGGTTGTCTCTGGGCTACAACGAGCTTGGATAAGACGGTAACGCTCTCATGCCAACTCCGTGGCCTCTTTGTTGGTAGAGGCTAGAGGATGCCTACTCACGTACACACCAAGCATGGAGTTGGGCATCGCTCATTACAAAGTCGCATGAACGGTCATTACTCGTGGTGTGGCAAAGAGAGCCAGGGTGTGTGGATGGTCTATAGGGGAGACCATGGTGCATGCGTAATTAAATGGATGCTTTAAAAGAAATGAAAATGTGGATTTTTTGTGTGCGTGGAATTTCCAATAAATTACTAACAAGGATATTGGTTTCGTGCACTGTTGAAAGAACTCATTTTTTCAAATGTTGTGATATGTCTACTTTTTTTTTTGTATTTTTAGGTGTCATTCTAATGGCTTTACTTGTTGAGATTGTGAAAATCTCATCGTGATGTTCCCACCTATAGTTCCCCTCCATAGAATGTTGATTTTGATGCAAAGGACATTTATGAAGACTTGTGTACCGTTCCAGTTACGTAGCGTTGTTTGGTGTTTTTCTTTTTTAATTAGTTGAATGACTTTATAAATTTTATATCAGGGATTGGGAGACTAGTGGCTTATGGATTATTTTGTGGGGATTGTAATTTGAATTTTCTAGTACTGTTAGCAGTTCAGACTGACCTTTTTTTTTCTGATGTGTTTATAAATGCACACTTATTTATTGCATGCCTGCACACACTTGTTTTCACAATGCACTTGGGGTGTGTGACTCGAGAGGCCAGCACCCTGGTGTCACGACTCCCATCGGTTTGCACATAGTGGTTGAGTGCGCCACACATTTTAACCCATAAATCCAATTAATGTATTCACCATAGTCTCCCCTACATGGACCATCCACACATTTTAGCTCCCTTCACCATACCACAGATAATGATCGTGCGTGTGACTTTGTTACAAGATATGGTTGGATTCATGTATCATCCATGACCACGGCGTCCTGTAACCTCCACTATTAGAGAGGCCACGACTTTGAGCCGAGAGCGTTACCATCTTGCTCGAGTTCATTGTCCTCCAACGACAACCTTGGGGATGTCATCAGTGTTGTGTGCTCCCAAGTGAACAGAGGAGCTCCAGAGAGATAATACCCCATCTCGACATGGAGTCATGAGGCTCACACACCCATATAAAACCCATTTGATCTAAAAAGCTAACAATATTACATAATCTAGTTTACATGCACAACTCAATGTTCGATAGTATGAAATTCAGCAAATAGTTATAAAATTTAAATGAGGCCAATGATAAACATTCATTAAATAATTACATAATGAATAACAGTGCACTTAGGGTAATTTCTAGCAACACTCACAAGCTGTAATTCCAGGTGAGGATGGGCATTTCCTACACACTTTCACAAGCTGTGAGCCAGTGCAACAATTTGAAATCCCAACAACCCATTATGACTTAAAAACAATGTGAATGTTCTAACAGAAAACTATACAAATTAACGCAACACTTCATAAGCTACTCTGAGAGTAGCTTATAGGCCTACCCCTATCCTTGTCATGAATTTGTGAGGGGAACCCAAACTGTTACCATCCCCTGGGAACTTCCTATGCTTTTCACTTGTCATAATAGCCACTAAACTATGATGTTCACGCTTCGCAATGGAGGCCACGTTCACTTGCCTTTGAAAATCTCGTATCTTGAGACACGCCACATGCATTTGTATATGCGGCTGTAGTCTGTCTTGAAATCACTTCTTATGTATCTCTTCCGTAGAGACAAGGTGAGGGGCAAACCATCCTAACTCCATGAACTTAGCAACATATAGCTAGATCATCAAATTTTTTCTTAAACATTTCCCAAGAAATTGCATCCATGGATCCCAACTCTATGACAAGTACTTGTCTCTTCACACGCCACCATATCGCTGCTTCCCTATGGAGCAAACAGCTCGCGTACAACACCTTTTGACCCTTCGTACAACCACACACTTCAAAAGTACTTGTCTCTTCGCACGCCACCATATCGCTGCTTCCTTATGTCCATAACTCTTTTTTTTGCCTTTATTGCTCCCTTGTTGCCTAAGAACCCTGGCTAATGGCAAGCCAAAATTAGTTCGTACGTACACCCCGTTATTCTTCCCTCGAGTCAGTAACTTGTTGTGGCTACACCTGGCATTGGAAGTATTCTAGTTGTTGTTGGAGTATATCCAAAATATGGTTAAGCGCTCGTGCTACCTCACTATCTCCCTCGCCATGAGGTTGATCTCTCCCGTAATTACCCATTGGTCGCCCATTTTGTGGAACTCTTGGTCGTACCATAATTGAATCTACCACATAACCAAAGTCTAAAATGCAAGCCTATGTCAATATAGATCAGTTCCTATTTCGTTAGTAATCTCTCTACATGACATTGTGGATTTTCTTAGAGCCATATAACACTCTGATATCGAGTTGTGGCTCCCCGTTGCTCAGTAAAGACCCTGGCAAGGATATGTGGTGGCAAGGTGCCAGCTGGTTGGCAACACCCTGGTGTTGCTACCTGATCTAGGCAAATACCCAATAATAAGACTAAGTCCTGATGAAATGAGTAAAGGTTTAGTCAAAGACTAAGTATTAATTGTACTATAGTCATCACTCTCATCCAGGTACGACTCCCACATATAGAAACAAGGGAATTGTGACGTCGGGATGATAACAAAACGGGTTACGCACCCCAATAATAAGTACTCAAGTGTGTGCAACATGCAAAAAGTGCACAACAAAAGTCGCAGCGGTTAATTAAAAGTTAGCCAACTAAGTACCAGAAATTTAAATACAGATTTTCAAAATAAAATGTCTTTAAAAAGTTATACAATTATCCAATATAAATATAATACAAACCAAATACATGAATGAGTGGGAAATAAATCTCATAATCCCAAGTGACCACATGTCACTCCTCCGATAGAGTCAATCCTTCAGGCTCCACATCCTCATTTGTATCAAAATTTACGGTACCATAAAACAGTACTGCAGGGTAAGGAATACCACATGAAATATGAATCTCAGTAAGTAACAACCCAAACAACCCAAGAGATAAAAGTGTATTAATGCAACCAACAAATATGCGTGCATGTGATGGAATATGCATTAGACCCAAAACATCATTTTTCTCGAAAATAAATATTTTCCAACGCACGCCAAAATCTCATTTTGGCCCAAAACATTTTCCATCATTTTCTCAAAAAATGGCCCAAAATAATAATCTACAATTTTCGCAGAAAATGGTTCACATAATATCCTTTTATCCATAACTCGCAATTTTCTACGAAAATTGCCTAATATCCATTTACCATATACACCATGATCTCCCCTAGGAACCATCCGCACACCCTAGCTCCCTTCATCACATCACGGGTAACGACCGTGCGAGTGACTTCATAACAAGCGATGCTCAGTTTTGCTCCCAGCGTGTTCATGGCTAAGCATCTTCTAACCCTCGCCAGCAAGAGGGGCCATGGACTCAACTTGAGAGCGTTACTATCCCGTCCAATTCCATTGTCGCCCATCTACAACCCAGGGGACATTACTCAGTATATTCCGCTCCTGAATAACCAGAGGAGGTCCGCCGAGATAATACCCCATCTCAGCTTGGGATCGTGATACACACGCATCCAAAAACTATTTTGCACATGAAAATTCAGTTTTTAAAAATACACATGAACATATATGCAATTATGCAAAAACTCAGTTTTCATTTACAAACATGAACATGCATGCAATTATGCAATGTACATGACACGACACAAATATCCAACAACCGACAAATTCCAACATAATCCAATCACACAAACAGCTTCATCCTCCAATCGAACCAATCCCTTTACTCCTCGGACTCAGTCCGACACAACTAACCAATTCACAGTAAATATGAGTTAGTGTAAAAATACATTTAAATCTCAAATGTTCTTTGAAAAAATACTTACAGCACTATAATATAATTTTTGGAGGATCAAAGAGGTGCTAGAAGTGGTGGCACAGCAAAAAAAAGTGCAATTTGGGCTAAAGTCGTAGGTCTAAAAAATCCCAATTTCAAATGGGGACAAACTAAGACATGGGATGGCTAAGGAAGGGTTTAGAGGTGTTGGTGAGGCTAGTGGTGGTGGTCATTGGTCGTGGGTGGCAGCGTGGGCGGTGGTTGGAGGCTAAAACACCCAAATCAAAAATGGGGATGGAGGGGTTTCAACGGTGGCGGATTGGAGCTGAGGAAGGGTACGTTAGGTACCTGGGAGGCCGCCGATGCTGTGGTGAAAAGATGGAGGCCAACGGCGGCACTACGGCAGTGCTGGAGCACAAACATTGTGCGGCTTGCAACCGTGCGTGGAGGCTAACAGTGTCACGGGTTGGGCTGAAAATGGCAGGGGATGGTCGCCGATCGTAGGGGAAGAAAATGGGAAGGCGATGGAGCTGTGGGAGGACGAAGAAAACAGAAAGGGAGAAGGGAGGGGGTCGTGCGGGAGGCATGGGAGGAAGAATGAAAAGGAAGAAAAAGAAAGAAGAAGAAAAAAGAGAAAAGAGAAAAAGAAAAAGAGGAAAAGAAAAAAGAAGGGAATGAAATGAGATCTAGCCTTTCAACTCGGGGTCTCAAAACTAATCAAATGAAAATGATTTCAAAACGAAAATTTAAATAAAACTAATTTAAACACAGTGACTAAGTAAAATAAAATAATAAAATCCAACAATAAACTAATTTAAAATAAAGCACATTTTAAATAATGAACAATAATTAATAACGATAAAGCACATTGAATTAAATTTTTCAATTAAAAGTCATAAAAGAATACCATGTAAATCATCTAAAATTTAAAACAAGAAAGCCCATAATCCTAAGAAATGCAATAATTACTTAGTCAAAATACACGTAAATATGGGGCATCACGGGTGGGGTCGGTCCTTCTTCATTAGGAAACTTCTCTCGGGCTACATCTGCATTAAGGCCAACGATTCCGATAAATGAAAACATAGGTCGGTTAAACATTTACAACAATATTACTAATGAGAGACAATGCGAATTAATATGCATGCCCTGTTTTATGTAAACGATATGTGAACACAAATATTTATACATAGCTAGGAATCACCCTCTGAGAAGAAACACATTTATGGGTAGTTATGGCAAGGAACCACCCTCTGAATAAACTACAAGTATATAAACATGAGGAAGAATCACCCTCTAAGCAAATCTCAACTATACGTAATTATCACCGAGGTGAAGAACCACCTTTTATAAAAAATATAAAAATTCATCATATATAAGCCAAGTAATGAATCACACCACCATTCAACACAGAGAATCACTCTACCCGATCAACGTGCAAGCTGATTCACTAGTGTCAAATCATCCAGCATGGGGAATTACTTAACCTGGTCAACACACCCAAAGACAACACACATGATCAACTCAGGAAATCACTCTACATGGTCAACCAACTTGAAGATACCAATACAAAAATGTTTCACCCCGATCATCATGAGTTCTCTCTCTACCCTTATGAACCTCGTGGCAATGTGCCATAGTAATGGCGCGAGGACTTCTCTACATATCCATGATGATTGACACACGATAAGACTCATGCACCCGAAAATCACAATCACCACTTCGCCACACCATTCAACCACATAATCTGAAAACCTCAGTGTAAAGATAATCCATAAACATAAGGAATAAAATATGTATATTATTTTTTATGAAGAAAAGGGGGAGAGTTACTGATTATACAAAGCCAAACCTTACAACCATATTCACAAACATTTACCCCACATTTTGGTACAGTCTTAAAAGTGAACCTACCTTCATAGTATTAAACACATTACAGTGGGGATGGTGCTTGTCTTTCTTCTTCGCACCCTGAAGCCACTTGCTTTCTTTGCAGAATCTAGCTCCAAAAAAGATCCAACACTTTACGATCTCAAAAGTGAGATTTTATGTGACAACCCTAGCCCCCGCTTGGGATTAGATAATGATTGAAGTGTGAGACATGCAACATGTGACGCCCCCGACTTCCATGTACGGACCAGCACGGAAATCGAGACACCCGGGATGATGACAACCGGTCACGCATCCCAACGACAAGTGTTAGTGTGTGCAACAAATAAACAGTGCACAAATAAAAACACAGCGGAAGGTAATAAAGTCTACTAGTACCAGAATTTTAATTAATACAGAAATCCAAAATACCAAATACCTTAAAAACAAAGCCAAGTCCTAGAAAAAAAAATACAAGTCTGAAATTAAAAGCTACAACTCGAGTGATCCCAGATCACTCCTCCGGTGGAGCCAGATCCTCAGGCTCGGCATCTACATCATCAACAAAGTCTGCAGTACCATGAAATGGTACCGCAGGTAAGTTATAACCTAACCAAGTCCAGAGATATAACCATATCTAAACAACTAACCATGCATGCCCATGATGCAAATGAAATAGTGCAACGCACGCCAAAAATCTCATTGGCTCAAAAATCATTTCCAGTAAAACAATTTCTACCATTTTCTCAGAAAATGGCACACAAAAATCATTATCCATCATTTTCCCAGAAAATGATACACAAAAACAACTCACGTTATTTTCCCAGAAAACAGCTCTTTTTCCATTTATCCAATTAACCATATGCACAATGGCCTCCCCTATGGACCATCTGCACGTCCTGGCTACTTTACGAGAGATGCCCAGTTCCGCACCCGGTGCATTCGTGGCCAGGTCATCCTCTAGCCCCCGCCAGCAGAAGGGCCACGGAGTCGGCACTTCCAACGTCCGATCCCGTTGTCGCCCGGCGACAACCCAGGGGACGTCACTCAGTATCTTACGCTCCCGAGTGACCAGAGGAGCTATACCGAGATAATGCCCCATCTCGGCTTGGGGTCGTGATACACACGCACCCATAAATCCAATTCTCATGAAAACCCAGTTTTCAAAATAATCACATGAACATTAATGCAATACACGAAAACCCAATTTTCAATTTACAAACATGCCATGTGTGCAACATGAAATGAAACAACATAATCAATAATCAACTCCCAAAATCACAATACAACCAAATCCAGAATATCCAACAATTGATCAATCCACAAATAATTCAATTTCCAACAATTAATCCAACCACAATTAATCACACACAACAAATACTCCGATCAATCCATCCACCCCCGAACTCCTCGGACTCAGTCCGGAACCAACCAAGATACATATATATAAATATAGTAGTTAATTGCACAAATATAATTAAATCTCAAAAGAATTGTTTAGGAAATACTTACAGCGCTTTAAAACAATTTTACGAAGGTTCCGAGGCACAGGAAATCGCCAAAACAACAAATTCACACAGTGTAAAAACACTGGCCGAAATGCAGTGAAATTGGAATTTTTCACGTTTTCAAATGGAGACTCGAAATTGATAGGGTAGGGCCTATGGAAGGTGGTGAATCTAATGGTGGTGGTAGTTGGCCGAGAATAGTAGCAGAAAAGGACGATTTATGGCAGGAATAGTCGAATCGGATTTTGGTTTCGTACGACCGGCTCCGGCGACGGATCGGGGCCGGGAATGGGTGGAAATGCTTGGTATTAGGCCGGTGAAGATGTGGCTAGGAGATGGTGGCCGGAAATGGCCGGACGGCGGCGAAATGGGGAAAAACCCACCGCGAGTTCGAATGGCTCACGGCGGCTAACGGCGGCTCGGGGCGGTTTGAAATTCTAGGGGTGAGGTCGCCGGCGCACGGGCAAGGGAATGGTGCCGGCGGTGTAGCACACGGTGGCCGGGAGGCGGCATGGCGAGGGTAAGTCCGTGAGCGACGGTGGAGAGAGGAGAGAGAAGAGAGAGGGTCGGCTCGGGGGGAAAAAGACCCGAAAAAGAAAGAAAAAAGAAAAAAGAAAGAAAAGAAAAAAAAGAGGAGAAAAAGGAAGATCCAGTCTTTCCAGCTGGGTCCCGAAAAAATCCAACGGAGATGAAATTAAAACCGGAAGCTAATTAAAATATTCCAAACACAGTGAAATAATTTAAATGCAACAATAAAAATTAAAAACTCAAAAATAAATCAATTAAAATTAAAATTCATTTTAAAAGCTAAAACAGTAAATAAAATCTAAAAAATCACATAAAAATAATTTTCACCACATAAAATATTAAGAAATAATATTTTAAAACTCCCAAAATTTAAAACAAGACAAATAATCACAAAATAAATTAAATAAACCTCCATTAAAAATACACTAAAATCCGGGATGTTACACAACACAAGACTACATACCCCTTATACTTGACAGATAAGATACAATGCACAGATGTATACACTAACATTATGCAATAAATATCACAACAAAAAATGTAAAGTTCATGTAAAACTAAGCAACGCCTAAAGTAGTTGCATTAGCACATGGTACCATAAGACTAAACTTAACCTAAACATTGTCTTGACATTACAAGCTTTTCAAAAAGTACCAGATAAAATTTTCATTGTCTCCCAAAAATTTAAGTACTGATTCCCAAAACAAGGGACCAATTTCAAGAGGTAGTTTCAAATCCTTTTCCTAGTACAAGCAACATGTCCCTTTTCAAAATAGTAGGGCTCCCCCTTTTCCCTCTTTTTTTTTTTTTTTCATTTGTCCTTGCCCTGATTAAGCAGCCTACTCAGCTCCTCGAAGAGCTGCAAAACCTCGATGATAAGCTAGTCGGCGTCCTCTAGTCTATCTACCAGAGAGGGCTCCGATGAGCTCTTCATGCTCTTTAGTGCCTCCTTGACTGTAGGGGCTACTAACCTCTTGTGCTTCCCCATGAGGGATTTCTTCATGCCCTGTTACAACTTCTACCTTTCCGGGTGGGAAATGGTAGTGGAAACTACCACAATGAGAGTTCAAGAAAGCTCAGCAATTAAACATACAACATATAGCACTTAACATAAGCATACAATAGTAAATCATGAAATACGTGCATGGACATGTACTTGACATAAGACTTTATTTATGCAACTTGACCTTTTTCAAACATGAGACAGAGATCCTTAGAATTTTCAGAAAAACATCTTTGACATCATTTTGATGTTGATCATTACACATTCATATCATATCATTTCATATGAGCTCATGCACTTGTTCATTTCATATAACATATGGTAGACACATCATGGCTCCCCTAAGCACTGCATGTTGTTACTAGTTATTGCACCACCAAGAGTTCGTACACCATGGTGAATACGTCTTATTCATATTCATTATAACATAACAGTACTTCATCAAGTTATTTGCCTTAGTCATGGCACCCACTAGCATTAGGTGCTAGCTCGCTCCAACATCCTTTCCAAAAAGATTCATTCGAGGTATAATGATGGTTCTTTGTCGATTTAGGGGTTACAACTCCATTTTTAGGCACTCTAGAATGGACAGAGGAGTTCCACTAGAACATTCCATTGTCTTAGCATTTGGGTTCGTGATAAAAACATGTACTTGTCTTTTGAAAATGACATTTACCCAAATATATGTGACATGAGACTTAAGGTGTGCTTTTCCTTACATAAAACATGTGATGTATGAAATACCGTGTATGCATGAACAAGCATATCACATTCGGTTTCATGGCATGGTAACATATGGGCATAACATGATACATAGGCAATATCCTAAGCATATTACAAATAAAACATCAAAACGCTCAAACCAAACTTACACAAACATGCTTGACCGAAACTTATAGGGTTTATTACCAAGTGAAATTCATCTTTAACATGAATCAAATCTGAAAGACAATATTATATACATAAGGGAAAAGATAATCATATAATCTGAATCATCCAAACATGGCAAATCATCACACAAGCTGAAACCCTAATCTCTAGCCGAAACACTAAATCACATAAAATCGTGGTGTAACATCATGCAAACGAAAACCCTAATACACATGTGATCTTAGCATGGAATCATACAAACTGAAATATATAATCATGGCATGTTCTTATACAACTCACAACAAGATATTTGTTCACAAAATCATAAAATAACAAACATACACAATACCAAACAAGATGAAAGATTCACACAAGTATATTCATATGTTAACCAAAAATAGGTTGAGGGTTTACTTACAAAAATACTTCATAATCTACAATAGCAAGTTCTAATAGAGTTGATACGACTCACTAGAACAAGGGTCTAAACCTAATCTATGTGTGCATGTGTTATGGAGTTGCTAGGGTATGTCATTTGCTCAAGGTGATGCTTCAAGCATTCAGTTCAAGGGTTTAGAACACAGACCTTCAAGTTCATGTGACCGTGGTTAGGCATGAACATGTGAGTAGTGTGCGTGTGTTATGGTCGAATGCCTTGAGCATATGAGTCCTCAAACTTTTAGTCTCCCCCCTTGGAAAATCTTAGGGTATTTCAAAGATGAAATGACCCTTCATGTGAGTATGTGTGTGTTTGAGGTGATCATTCCATTCGAGATTTTCATCTTCATAGTGTAGGCGTGTATGTGTTTGTGAGAAAGATGATGGAAACGTGAATCTCACCATGGGGTTCCTTCTTTGCTTGGAGTCGTGGCCCTTCTTGCATGTTGGAGAGTGTATGGTCGTCGTTTGGTTGGAAGGAAAGTGTGAAAAAGTGAGAAAATCACTAATTGTTTGTGTAGAGAGGTAGAGTGTAGAGAGAAATGGTTGAGATCTGAAAAAGGCAAGAGAGTAAAGGCATGGGTGTGTGGCACATGGCCTTTTTATAGCCTTTTCCTCCTGAATTCGATTGGTGGATCAAGGGACAATGCATGTTGGCCAAGTGGCATTGCCCTCTTCCCTTTGGCCAAAATCCTCCATCATTGGGTGGCTTTAGGAAGTGCAAGGGCAACCTTGGAAAGTGGCGTGTGTCTTGCCCTAGGTCAACCCCTAAAACTCTTTCTTTCCCTTCCCTAAAACATCTAAGTTCAATATACCTCATGTGCATAAACGTAAAAAGACACAAGGCCCCTTCATCTTCCCAAGGAGTGTGTGTGTGCATGCCAAGTGGCATTGGCTTGTGGATCTCTCTAGGTGCTACCCCCTTCTCTCCTTTCCCCATGAGGATCCTTCCTCTTCCCCATGCCTGTCTCTTCCTTTTCCCCATGTGTGTCTCTCCCTCATGGGTGTTCCCTAGGTGACTTCTCCCAATCCCCAAAGTCTTCTAGAATACCTAAACATGACATATGGCAACTAAATGATGGTTGGATGAGTGTGGTGGCCGAAACCCTTGGGTTAGGATGGTAATTTTTAGTGTGATGCCTCTTCTAGAATCTTTCTCCACCAATGAGTGAGTGGCAAATGACATAGTGATTTGGAAATGCCCCTGGATGGGCATGTGGCCTAAGAATCTGAAATGCCCCTTTGTGACGCCCTGGCTCCCACGTGTAAAACAACGCAGGAATCGTGACGTCGGGATGATGACAACACGGTCACGCATCCCAACGACAAGTGTTAAAGTGTGTGCAACAAATAAACAGTGCACAACAAATCGCAGTGGAATATTAATAATATTAGTATACTAAGTACCAGAATTTTAATTTAATACAAATATCGAGAAATACAGTAAAAATTCAAATACATACACGAGAGATAAATAATTTCCATAATCCAAACAGCAGCAACCACATGCCACTTATCCACGGAGCCGAACCCGAGGCTCAACGTCCTCATCCACAACTGCACCAAAAATCTACGGTACCAAAAAGGGTACCGCAGGTAAGTAATAATCCAAACGATCCCAAAGGTAAAAATACATTTAAGCAACCAACATGCATGCATATGAGAAAATATGCACCAAACCCAAAAAATATTTATTGGACACTGTAGGCGGGAATCACAGGCGGGACTCTACCACCATCCCTGCTTACCACCATCCCTATTGCGTGTACCGTAGGCGGGAATCGCAGGCGGGACAACACCACCGTCCTTGCTTACCACCATCCCTACGCGTACACCGTAGGCGGGAATCGCAGGCGGGACTATACCACCGTCCCTGCTTACCACCATCCCTACAGTTCATTTCCACACAACACCAAAAACCCAATGGAGCACTGTAGGCGGGAATCGCAGGCAGGACAACACCACCATCCCTGCTTACCACCATCCCTACAGTCTTCTTTCCTTTTCCCCACATATGAAAACCCAGTTTTCATTAACACAAAATATGCGTGCACATGCAATGTACAAATCCAACAATAAATTCCAATAACCAACACAACAGTAACTTCCACAATCCAACCAGATCACAACACAACCAATCACAGACATCATAAACCAGTCAGTGCAAAAATATATTAAAACCTTAAAAGATGTTCGGGAAAATACTTACAGCGCTTTAATATAATTTTCGGAGGATCACGAGAGAGCTGGAAGTGCCAAATCAGCAACACCACAGTGTAAAAATACACTGTGGCCGAAATACACAGTGAAACCCAAAATCACCCGGGGCCAAACAAAGACTTGGGAACGATAGGGTAGGGCCTATGGGAGGTGGGGAATCTAATGGTGGTGATGGTTGGCCGTGGGTGGCGGCCGAAACGGCGGTGGAAGGCCACGAAGGTCGAATCGGATAGGGTGCTCGATGGGACGGCTCCGGCAACGGATCGGAGCCGAGGTTGGGTCCAAATGATTACTTGAGGGCCGGTGGTGGTGTGGTAGAGAGGTGGTGGCCGGACGGCGGCGGAATGGGTGAAGGAACGCCGCGGCTTCGCATGGCTTCCGGAGGCTAACGGCGGCGCGGCGTCGGCTGGAATTTGGAGGGGAGGCTCGCCGGCGCACAGGGAAGCCGGTGGTACCGGCGATGTCGACCACTGCCGGCCGGCGGCGGCTCAGGTATGGTGAACCCGATTTGAGCAAGGGAGAGGAGAGAGAGAGAAGGGGCTGGGTCGGGGGGAATCCGAAGGAGAAGAAGAAAAGAAAAGAAAAAGAGAAAAAGAAAAAGAGAAGGAGGAAAAAGGAGATCCAGCCTTTTTCAACTTGGGTTTCGAAAGTGATCCAACGAAAAAGATTTTAAAACGACTAAATAAATAAAATAAATCAAACTTAATGAAAACTCAATTAAAGCAGTAAAAATATTAAAATTCACAAACAAGCCAATTTAAATTAAAGATAAATTTCAAATCCAAAACATTAAATAATATTAAGAAAATCCATTAAAATGATTTTCACAACTTAAAAATATAATAAAAATAATATTTAAAACCACTATAAATTCAAAACAAGAGAATAAATTTTTAAACAAATTAAAATAATCCTTCTTTAAAAATACACTAAAATCTGGGATGTTACACCCTTTGTGTTTCCCATGCAAGTCCTTAGGAAGATCAACCTTTGCTCTTCCCTAAGTGTCATTCCCCATGCAAAATCTCTTGGGACTCTTCAAAATGACAAGTGGCACGAGGTGGAGGTGCTTGGAGTGTGAGTGGCATGTTGAAGTTGCCCTTGGCCTCCCATAGGTGATCCTGTGATTCTAGATCCTCCGTGCATGAATGACAAGTGGCAAGTCCAATGGCTTGTCACTAGGGTAGGCATGAAAGCCTCTGTTGGAATTTCCTAAAACTCTATCCTCTCTCCCCTTAGCCCACTATCACCTCCAGATACATTAACCTGTGCATGCGCGACAAGTGGCACAAGCCACATGGTATTGGGCATGCCCTATGGTCCTTTAGGGCTTTTACACTTAAGCCCACCTAGTTGGCCAAAATTTCAAGGGCTTAAGTGGCCCTTCTCTTAGTTTTGGATGCCTAATATTGAGGCCCAAGACCTTGATCACTCTATGCCTAATCCATGGCCCTTAATAAAATAAAATTTAGGCAACGAAATACAGATGAAAAATCTAGCTAAGTCTGGGTTACCACAGTTTGTCCTTTGTCCAAAGCCTTTTAAAGGGCGGGACAGTCAGTTTCCTTCTAACATTCTACTGATATGCTTGAATAGGAGCCCTTTGATCTCGGCCATCCATTCGCTCTCTGAACTTAAAGGGTTGTATAGACTGAGTGACTAATGGGACAAGGCATGCATGTTCTTGCAGCTTGCCTTAGGTCCAATCCCGCAATCCTTCCCCTAATACAAGTCTCCCATGTGGCACTAGACCATACCTCTAAAATCAAACAATATGGCCTACAGGTTCATAATCTTTCTCTTCCCAGGCTTACTCCAGATGTGACGTCTCAAATGGAGTATGGGCCTCTACGTACAACACCTGCCTCCTTGTGAGCATCTTCGTGTTGTCTTGGAGAGCTCATACGCATGTACAAGCCTTGTCCCTGACTGTTTCTTACCCTTGTTTAGTCCTTGCTTGCCGATCATAAGATGAAAAGCCCTTTATCACCTAGTGCTGAGATGTGTCTGCTAGGCTTTCTACATAGTGTTGCTCACCTTACTTTGGACTAGCTGTACTTTGCCTGACCACTGCCTCATCTTCCATAGCAACTTGCCTGCAAGAAAGGGTCTCTTCCCTTACTTCAACACAGTGCTGTCAACACCCATGGATCTTAATGATTATTTCCTCATAATCTTGATTATGTTGTCCATTATTGATGCCTAAGCTTCAGATTCCAAGCCTCTATTGCACTCACTTTGGTCACTTGCCAATCTCTTCTAATCTCAACCATTAATAACCATAAATGCATGTTGTAGCATGATCAACCTCCAATGGAATGTATAGTCTCAAACTTTTAATTCCTATGTGATCTCCATTCACAACTAATTCTCCAAGATCATCATGAAAATTTACTCCCAACCATCATATTCCTAAGTATCACCCTTTTGTTGTGCACCCTGATAGCTTCCACAACTGGCCTAAATTTGAGATCTCTTAATTGTATCACCATTGAGTCTATCCAGCTCAACAAACTCTTGCCACAATTTGATAGAAAAATAAACTCATCTCCCCAAAACCATGAACTCTCACACATATATCCTAAGTTGTCTCTTGCATCCTTAGTCCAAATTAATACTCCTTAAAAACACATTCATTATCGATCACAACATACTAGTACCAATCAACCTAAGCACACCACACTATAGAAACAAATATCACCATATCAATGGGTAAGGCTTGTCACTAAAAGGAGTGATCTAAAAGAGTTTACCCATGACATTCTTTCCATCAATTTCCCTTGGTGTGATGTAAGAACTCAAAAACTTATTCACTAAGTCAAGACTAGAGTTGGAATTTAGGGAAATGATTTGCATTAGAATGGGAAGGTTGCAGCAAAGTAGTTGGGTTCAAGGTTGGTCCTTTCATTGAAAACTTTTGTTTTTTTGACAAAAAATACGAAAATAAAATTCTAAGAATTAGTCAAAAATAGTTCCAAAACTCTTGTAAGCACTAAGTAGCCAAAAAGATTTCATTATGTTAGACAAAGTAGTTGAGTTCTAAAAAATAAGTAGATAAAGTAAATAGACATAAAAAAAAATGTTCAGGAAAACAACTTAGAATCTGATGCAAATCATTTCCTAAAATCTATCTACCCTATAACCTGAGGTCCAAAAATAATCATTTTCCAAGCTATGCACATTCTATAACTTTATATATGATGCAATCATTTTCTAAAGTCTACATAATCGATACCTTTAAATCTCAAAAATAAAATTCGCGTCTTAAAATGTCCAAATCTATAACTTATATTTGATCAAAACTCATGCCCTAATGCTTTCCTGTTAGGACAGGAAAGCCTGACAGTATCCACCGCTGAATAGGGACAACATGGTCTAGCCATCCTGATCACAGGATAGAAACAAAAGTCATGAACTGAGGAAGGTAATAGCTCCGAATCACCCAAGGAGATTTAAGGTTTTAGATTTTGTAGAATTTGTGAAATTAATTATATGAAATATAAGGTTGTAGATTCATCAAACTTTAAAGGAATAGTTTATACGAGTTAATTCCATATAAGGTTTTAGATTTTGTAGACTTTAAGAAATGATTTTGATAACATTTGAGGTTTTAGATTCTTCAAGCTTCAAGAGATGATTTTATTAGATTTAAGGTTACTGATTTTGCAAACTTCAGGAAATGATTTTGATTTGATTTAAGGTTTTAGTGTTGCAGACTTTAAGAAATGATTTCTAACAAAATTTGAGGTTTTAGGTTTTGTAGACTTAGTATGCAAGTTTGATCAAATATGAAGTTATTTAGTTTCCAGAGACTAGCAATAGCAATTCCACAATCACTCAACAGAGGTACAGCCATCTCATAACCCACATAATAGAGGTGCAAGGCCATACTAGAGGCCAACAACAACAATATCACAAATCACATAATAGAGGAAATCAAAAGGACATGAAGCAAAAAACTTCGACAAATCTGATTTTCAGCATATTAGAGGCATGTAAAAGAGAGATCAATAACACAAAATTTTCATTCCCAATAGCAATATATTTGGAGCTTAGTACCAAGCATCACCTACCTCCATGCGGTGGGGGGAAATCTTTGGATGATTGCTGGTGTTCAGAACTTCACACCAATTGCCACTACTTTTCCATCCTCGTGTGTGGTTTGGTTGAAGGTTGGAGGGCTTTAGGGAATTTATGGGCTTGAGTCAGAGGTGATGGGAGGTGGGTTTGAGTGATTGAAAGATGTTTTCTAGTGATGAGGGTAGCCGGGAGTGCACCGATAGCTCTTAATTGAACAAAGTGGTAGAGGGCAAATCCTTAATAGGTGACACTTTAAGGTATACCAAATCCTTCCTCAACGGACAAGTCTTTCTCCTTGTGTCAGCATAACTCTTTTGTTCACTCTAAGCTACTGCCATCTTGTCTTGTATGATTCTAACTTGATTATTCATCCCTTGAATTAGCTCTGATCCAATAAGCTTGTTTTCACCCACTTCATCCCAAGACAGAGGTGGCCTACACTTTCTCTCATACAAGGCCTCATAGGGTGCCATCTGAATGATCCCTTGGAAGTTGTTATTATAGCCAAACTCTATGAGGGGTAGGTGACTTTACTAGCTACTCTTAAACTTTCTTGTGCAAGCTCTTAACATATCTTCCAAGGTCTAAATGGTCAGTTTTGGTTGATCGTCCAACTGCGGATGACACACACTCTTGAATCTTAGCTTTCTGCCAACCACAACTTGTAAGCTCTTCCAAAAAAGCGAAGTAAGCCATGGGTCTTGATCTGATACAATAGTCTTAGGCACTCCATGCTATAACAGCCACCTAGAAATTTGAAGGAAGAATTTCTTTAAGCCTTAGGAACTCGTAAGTTTTCTCGAATTGACCAAATGCATAAGTTTTGGTCTATCAGTGTAGTTAGTGTTACCACTCACTATGGGGTTAAAAATATATTTTATTTATTTGAGATACCTAGAACTTTCAGAATGAGATATGGTCTGCACCATTTGACTCAAAGGAATATTTAGTATTTTATGGCACAATAAACTTAGTTTCAGTTTTCGGTCGAAACGCTTATTCAAAAATGCATTTTGATTATTTCGAGTCAATTAAGAATTGAATTTCGATAAACAAATTACACTATTAGGTTAGTATGGTTATTTAAGCTTTTTCAATGCAAGGTTTATTTTTCACTTTTATGGAGTGAATAGTAACCTTGATGGTAGCACCAAGTGCAATGTTTTCAAAATCATAGTTTCGAACGTCCAAATTAGGTTAGAGAAGTTTTATTTGAACACTTGAAAATATTTTAGCCACACTTGGTGAATAGTATTAGATACTTGACACCAAAAGGAATCATGAGATGAAAATGTGAAGGAAATCAAAGTGTGAGATCATGCCACATAAGCAAAAACCTATTCCATCCAACCATCCAATTTGTGCCAAATCAAAGAGGGTTTCAACCCTAGAGAAATCCTAAATACTTAGAATCCAATTGAAATCCCGAAAACTTGGTTGAAGCTGACACCCTAAACGGTTTTCCCAAACCCCAAACTTGTTTCGAAAGCCTAAATTGATCCAATTTCTAGCTTAGTGTTTAATCACTTGATTAAACCACTTCCACATGCTATTAACCAATAAAATTCATGTTATGACATCATTATTCAACCCTTTAAATCTTGAAAGTTTTATTGGGCCAAGAAAAATTGTATTTAGGCTTGATAGCAACCCAAACCCTAGCCAAATCCTCTTTAAACCCCTAGTTGAGGCCCATTCGGTTAAAGCCCATTAAGGCCAACAAATTGAGCCACCTTGGCAATACTTGTGGAGGAAGTTTCCCCCCATAGCTGACCAAACTCTACCCAAAGAAGCCCTTAGTTGTACTTGATGTGAAGACAAAGACCACCTCATCACCACACACTCACACGGCAGCTTCAGTCAACAATACCATGGGGTTGGTTTTCCCCTTTATTTTGACCAACCCATTATTACTCAAGTGTCATTCATAGCCTATAATCATTCCTCAGATGTGTAAGAAGGTGTCCAGTCCAGTCCAATTGCATTTCATTACTTTCCCTGTGACGTCCCAACTCTCATGTACGGAAATATGGGAATCGTGACGTCGGGATGATGACATCACGCATCCCAACGATAAGTGCCAAGTGTGTGTACATGCAGAAAGTGTACAATAACAAAAACGCAGCAAATGAATTAAAAGTTAGTCATCTAAGTACCAAAATTTTAAATACAAATTTACCAAAATAAAAGTAGTACCGAAAAGAGTTATACAATTATCCCAAAAATATAGTACAAAGGGCAAAATACATAACAAGTGGGAAAATAGATCTCGTTGAGAGTAACCTCACATCATTCTCATTTGTATCAAAGTCTACGGTTTCATAAAACAAAATCGAAGGGTGTCGATACCTTGAAATTATGAATCTTAATAACTAATCACCCAAACAAACCAAGAAATAAAAATACATTCATGCATCCAACAAACACGAGTGCACATGACGAAATACGAATGTGATCCAAAACCCTCATTTTCTCCAAAAATGATTATTTTCCAATGCATGCCAAAAATCTCATTTGACCCAAAACACGCCATAAATATTATTTGTCATTTTCCCAGCAAATGGCCCAAATATAAACCAACCATTTTCCCAAAAAATGGTACTCATAACCATTAAATCATAAACTACCATTTTGCCAGAAAATGGCCCAGCATAACCATTTATCAGATATTGTAGGCAGGAATCACATGTGGGACTCTACCACATCTCTGCTTACCACCATCCCTACCATGTGCACCGTAAGCAGGAATCACAGGTGGGACTACCACCATCCCTGCTTACCACCATCCTTACAGCTCGTTCTATAGGCGAGAATCGTAGGCGAGACTACCACCATCCATGCTTACCACTAACCCTACTGCGTGCATCGTAGGCGGGAATCACAGGCAGGACTCTACCACCATCCCTACAACTCCTTTTTCCTTTCTCTGAAACCATTCAATCCCTTCATTTCCAAATATACCCAAAATCATCTCTCACATGAAGACTCAGTTTTCATTCACAACACATGAGCATGCACGAAATGATGCAATGAATGCCATGATGCCAATCACAACATAAATGCATGCAAACATAATTCAATTAAATAAACAACCCATTCTCACATCCAACTGATCACCATACTCCTCGGACTCAATGTCCGGCACAACCAACCAGACTGCAGAAGATTTGTTAGTGCAAAAATATATTTAAATCTCAAGAAATTCTTTAGAAAATTACTTAAAGTGCTAAAATATAATTTTGAATGATCAAGGAGGTGCTAGAAATGGTAGCACAACAACGAAACAGTGTGTTTTGGACTATGGCAGTGGGTCTCAAAAATCTAATTTTTGAATGGGTTCAAACGAAAACTCAGGAGGGCTAGGGAAGGGTTGAGTGGTATAGGTGAAACTAATGGTGGTGGTGGTTGATCGTGCGTGGTGACGAGGGCGGCGGTTGAAGGCTAAAACACCCAAATCAAAAATAAGGATGGAAAGGCTTCAAGGGTTGCAGATCAGAGCTGAGGAAGGGTGGGTTAGGTAGCTGAAGGGTTGACGGTGGTGTGGTGAAAAGATGGTGGCCAATGGTGGTGCGATGGTGGCGAGCGAGCTCATGGGTGCCGCGGCTTGGAACTGCACGTGGGGGCTAACGGCGGAGAGGGAGGAGCTGAAAATGGAAGGGTGAGGTTGCTGGCCGGAAGGGTGGTGTCGCTCATGGACTGCACATGGTGGTGCTATGGGCTGACAAAAAAATGGATGGGGAGAGGAGGAAGGAAAGAAAGGGAAAAAAAGGAGGAAAAAGAAAAGAGAAGAAGGAAAAGAAAAAAAAACGGAAAAAGAAAAAGGAAAAAAGAAAAAGTGAAGGAAAGAAATGAGGTCTAGTCCTCACAACTTGGGTCACAAAATTGATCCAACAAAAAGAAATGAGTTCCCAATGCCCATTCCTGCAAGACGTCACCACGAGCTTCAAACGGGTAAAGGGATTCTCCATGGATGATTGGGATAGGGTGGTATCTTGTTGGCCTCATTTGATAATTGGGATGCAAAATCTCCCAGCGTATCTTATGTTGGTGTCTTGAGTTGGTTGACCAGGTAGACGTCCCTCGTGTAACATGTTATCTCTGTGGGAGAGTCGACCTACGTTGGGGTACAAGCAAGTTAGCTTTCATGAGGCTGATTGGGTAGAAGGGGTTTCCCTGATGTCGACCTACGTTGCACAACTCATTCCCTTTTGGCCTATCAGGCAATAAAATATCTATGTGAGAAACATCTATGTGATGAATCGCTAGGTGTTGGCAATTGTACCAAGTGAGACCGATATGATTTTACGATTTGACCTACTGGAGTGATGGGTGATGCCTCACCTAAGTAATACTCATGTTTTAAACTACAATGCACAAAAGGGTAACTCCTTAGAGGGTAATTTCTCGTCATGCTTGTGTGTGTGTGTGTGTGTGTGTTAAAAGGGTGATTCCTGACCATGTTTTTACGGACCCATGTGTCCATGCCCTGAGGGTTATTCCTCGCCAAGGCATACATGCATGCGTCCTCTCACTATTTACATGAATTTTTCATTGCATCTTTAGGAGCATTATCTCTCATTAGTGGTTTTTGTCGTAGGGGCCCAACCTACCTATGGTTTCACTCTTGGAACCATAGACTTCGATGTGGAGTTAGAATCAGTAGTGATGCCCAAGGAGGAAGAGCCGACCCTACCCAAACCCTAAAGACGGAGGCCTATCTCTGTCGTAGGCACCATCCATTATTTTGAGTTGTATTTAGCCTTTTGCAAAAGGGGCAACCCATTATGTTCGGGCTACCACCTCTCAGGTGATGAACATTCCATTTTGGGTTTGTAAATACTCTATCTTAATATTCATGAGGAATGATAGTAATGATTTCTGAAGTGTGGATTAGACTCTGTTATTGCAAGGTCTAGTTATCGACTAAACCTCTATCTTTTTCGCTGCGATCTTAAACCTAAATCCCACACGTGCAACTTCCATCCAAATGAGACATGCCTAACCCAACCAAATCTTGGTTGTTGACCACCTGACTAGTAGTCTTGACACCACAAAGCCTCGCTTAGACCTTTACACAAGGGACAAGATGCCACATGGGGTGTATGGTACATTGGGCAAATGTCTAGCAACTAAATGTGGCTTGTATTCTTAGCAACCTAGAAATCTAATGGGGGTTTATACCACAAAGCAAAACTTGCATCCAAAGAAGGGGACTTATTGTTGTCCTAACTTTTGGGTTATGTCTCTCATAAGTGTTGAGTCTTATGTTTCAGCTGCAAAACTCCCAAGGTAAGAAGTTTGTTGTAGTGACCTCTCATGATTCCATTGCCGATGTCACAAGGCAGTCTTGGCTAGGGGCACCACAACATGTGTTGTTGCTACAAACACACATGTTCTTTGCTCACAACCATGTCCAATTGTTTCTACTAAAAGCCTTTCATTTGTTTAAAATACGAAGTTCAAAAAGAGTTCAAAAGCAACTGCTTCGAGACAGGCACTAGTACAAACAACTACATGCTCCAAGAAGTCCAACAGTACTAGACCATCTAAAAAACCTTTATCACAATGATCCTCTCTTGACATCTAGCACAGAACATTGGACCTACTACACTTGTTAAATCCATTTCCTAGATTTATGTTCTTCATATTTTCTATATGATTATTGAATCCGAAGGCTATTAGGTCTCCCCCCCCCCCCCCCAACCATTTATAACTTTTAATGTTATTAATATAAATCCTCATTCACAAAAAACAAAAGAGAAATGTGATCAATTCAAATGAGACACAAAATAAAATAAACCTTAAATAGATTGTAAGGGGATTTTCCCATCAATGCCCAAAAGGCCCTATCAAGCCCAGCCAAGGACAGAAAGCCACGAACATGGCCCACTAGGAGAATCCTCTGTACATGACCTGTAGGAGGGGTGGTGCTACAGAAGATGGGACTCGTCTATCTGACGCCCCCTTGGGTAGTGTCCAGTCATTGAGTGCCCGCCCACATGTTAGGCGTGACATACTGAGAACCGTTGATCTACTAATAGAGAAGGCATGACCAGACCAGGAGAAAGGCAGACTAAGTGGAGAAGGTTGGAGAACCATACCGCATTAATGGCTCCACCACCCAAACAACGCCACACTAAGGATTCCTTCGCAGAGCTACGCCACATTAATGAGGGCATAGCAAAGCCACACCGCATTTAAAGATTCTAACAAAAGGAACAGTATGGGGAGCCCGGACTTCATGAAAGTAGGCATGATCTACTTTTCAGACCTGTAGTATAAATAGTTGATCCCAAGTACGAGGATACTCTCTCTAATCCCTAGACTCTCTTACTTATTTACTACACTCCAAAAATAGTTACTAACTCTAGCATCAGAGGTTCCCCGGCCCCAAGGCCACCCTCTCAAAACTATAGTATTTTCTACCTTGTGCAGGGCTCACTCTCGAATGCTTTAGTTGTTGGAGCTGGGCCCAAATATGTGCGAAACACAATGTTAACAGTAGCGCCGTCTGTGGGATGGTAATAGATCTTGTGTGTCCTTCTCATGCCTACGACAACTCGTTCCAAATAACTTAGGAGAAATATGGGAGATGCCATGGAAGTAAGGTTTAAAACCTTGGAGGCGTGGGTGACAAAACCAACTGTCAAAATGGAAACACTCCACAAAGAGAATGCGAAACTCAAGAAACCCCAACGCAAGCAAGATGGCGAGGTGGGATCTAGTGACACTAAGCACATGGGATCCCGAAACACAAAATTGGGACCTAACAAGGGAGAGGAGTAGAAAAACATGTAGGATGAGCTCCGCAGCCTCAAAGGGAAGTACAAGGAAATAGCAAGGAAAGTGGGCACGTCATCAACGGTAGACTAGTTGCTGACAAGCACAAGTCTACCCTATACTAAAGAAGTAATGGCGGTTCCTTTGCCACCAAAGTTTAGAGTCCCCGCCATGGAAATGTATGATGGAGGGAGGGACCCCCTTGAGCACCTGGAAAATTTTAGGACTAACATGATGATGCATGGCTTCCCCAACGAAATAGCTTGCAAGGCATTTTTGCTGACCCTGAAAGGGTCAACACGTGTATGGTTTGGGTCACTAGCACCTAAATCAATGGACAGCTTTGGCGAGCTAGCCAGGCTGTTCCTAACCTAGTTCATGTCCAATTGGAGGAGGTGCGTCCAAATGCGTACCTCCTCACTATCAAACAAATGGAGGATGAAAACCTAAAGTAATACTTGGCCAGGTTCGACAAAGAGCACATGACCACTGACAACCAAGACGAGAAGACAACCTTGGCGACACTCCTAGGAGGCATCTGGTCGCACTCGTAGTTTTATAGCAGAAATACCCAGACAACTTCATGAAGAAGACACTCTCTAGGCATTGACAGAGCCACGAAGGAAGGAAGTGGAAAACTCCCCAACCAAGGCCAAGCCCCATGAGAAAGGGGAAAAAGGCTACTAGGAGAAGCGGCAAAAGGAAGTCCCAGCAAAAGGACCAAGACCACGAGGAGGACGACTGGGAAGCAATGTGTTGCTACAGAACACCAAAGACTGTTTCTCCCCGGGAGGAAGGAAGGAATATGTGAAATGGCAGAGGCGCAGCCGCTCCCCAACTAGAAGACAAGAGCAAGAGTTAAGGGGAAGATTGAGGGAAAGAAGCTGGGACAGAGGTGACCAAAACAAATAGGTGAATAGCCCTCAACGACTGGCAATGGCGATGGCCCCTATTCGCCACCAAGGTAGTAGCCCCTCTTGGGGAGATTAGGACCATAGATGGAGGGTTCGTTGGTGGGGGCATCACCTCGTCAAGTAGGAAAGCACATGTCAAGTGGGTCTGATACTACGAGGTATACTCAGCTGAGTATCATCCAGCCAAACAACAAAGGGGTGACCCCACTCCGGTAATCTCGTTCATGGAGGCTGATGAAGAAGGGGTTCTATACCCCCACGACAACACCCTAGTGGTCACAATGCTAGTCGCCAAGTTCACCACCCATAGAATCCTCATCGACAACGGGAGCTCCACAGACATCCTATTTTGGGAAGCCTACGTCACGATGGGTATTGAGGCCTCCCGACTGCTACCCGCCCCCATGCCTTTAAAAGGTTTCTCCGGAAGCATTGTCCAGCCGGTGGGAACCATCACGCTATATGTCTTTATGGGAAGTAGCCCCTCTAATGGTCGACTTCTGGGTGGTGAAAATTCCATCGGTAGACAATGCCATCATCGGGAGGCCCAACCTCAAGAGCTTAAGGGTCGTCACGTCAACCTACCACCTCAAAATGAAGTTTCTAACTCCCGAGGGAGTGGGGAAAGTACGAGGGGAGCAGGTGTCGACGAGGGAAAGCTATGTACAGGAGTTGAAGCAAAAAGATGAAGGGCTCGCCTCGGACAACACCAAAAGGATAGCTAGGCACCACCGAAGAAACTGCGGCAGGCCTCCATCTACAATTTGCCCTACCAATTTCTAGGGGGACGGGATGGTGCAGGGCTTTGGAGGAAAGGATGGGTGACGACCTCCTCAGATTGGGATTCCATGTCCCTTAAATTTTGTAACGTCTCTTCACCAAGCTATACATTCCTTTTTATTTAATGAAACACAACTTTTCATGATAATGCAAAATATCAGCTACACGCTCTCATATTATCAGTAAGGTGCCAATAATAAAAATTGCGGCTAACAAAATCTATGGTGACAAGGTCATCAACAACTTACCTCCCCGCTACACCATAGGGAAAGGTAGGCCTAAGGGTTGCCTTATCCCTCCCCAATAGAGTGCGAGTCAGCCAATGGCAGTAAGAAAATAAAAATTTAACTTCTTGTGAACGTCAACAGGTGGGTGCAAGTCCAGTTACAAACTGCCCAAAAACTTACCTCACTATGGGACACTATAGGGAAAGATCGGCCTAAGGGTGGCCTTATCCCTCTCGTAGAGGAGAGTGTGACCGGCCCCACAGCCCACCCAAATAAATTACCCTCACTTCCATTGCAATGAAGAGTGGGATCAGCACCAGCCTGACCCAATACTTACATTTCCTGTGATATCAACGAGTGGGAACGGGTTGAGTAATAGACTGCCCAAAAAGCTTACCACCCTGGTGAACTCAACAGGGAAAGGTCAGCCTTAAGACTATCTTATTCCTCCCACAGAGGAGAGCGGGTCCTGCATTCAAGGTGGCTCAAAAAACTTACCCCGACTCCTATCACGACGAAGAGCGGTTAGCCAAATTGCTGTCCGAACTTACCTTCTCGAGGGATATCACAAGGAAAGGTAGGCCTTAAGGTTGCCTTGTCCCTCCCACGATGGAGTGCGGGTCAGTCCTCAACTACCTAAAATCAGAAAATATACCTTCGTCGTTAGTGTCAACAAGTGGAAGCGGGTACAGTAACAAATAGTCGAAAAACTAATCTCCCTGCGAGATATAAGGGAAAGGTAGGCTTGAAAGATTACCTTATCCTCCCTATGGAGGAGAGCAGGTTTGGCCCTTGCGGCAACTTGAAAACTTACCCAGGCCTCCACTACGAAGAGTGGGTATAGCACCAGTCTAGCTCAAAGTGTTACCTTTTCCTATGATGTCAACAAGCAAGAGCGGGTCTAGTAACAGACTGCTTGAAGGACTTACCTCCCTACGGGACTCAATAGGGAAAGGCTGACCTAAAGGCTACCTTATCCATCCTGCAGAGTAGAGCGGGCTCCACCTTTAAGGTGACTCGAAGAACTTACCCTGACTTCTATCACGGTGAAAGGCTGCGCTAATGTCAGCCTGAAGAAGTTACCTCCTAGAGGAACCAAAAAAGGACTGGCTAACTTGAGATAGCCTGACTCCTCCCCAATGGAGTGCGGGTTTAAATCTTACGGTTGCCCGAAGAAAGAAGAATCTATAGAAAGAAAGCAAAGTGCTGCAAAAAAGTAGCACAAGCATCAACAAGGAAAAGAAACAAGGGCACACAATGGATGGTAATAGCACAAAAAAAAAAGGTGGGAAGTACAAGAAGAAATACAGCAAGGAAAATGCTGAGATAGTACAGCCGGATACACAATCATTTTATTAATTATGTAAGATTACAAACAAAAAAAAATATTACATCATGAAGTCGTAAAGCTACAAGGAAAAAATTACTTCATGAAGTCGCAAAGCTAAAAGAAACAAATTACATCATGAAGCCGCAGAGCTACAAGGAACAAGTTACATCATCAGGTCGCATTAGACCGCATGGGCTACAAGGAGGAGAAGTGTTCTAGTGCCCAATCTAAACCCTAAAACGACCAGGGACAATCTAAAAGATCCCAAAGATCTCACTGTTCTCAAACCGAGGAAACCAAGAGGTAAGATGCATATAACATTTCTAGGTGAAAGAAATGAGTTCGAGGTCAGACAGCGGCGACCACCACGGCACCATAGCAACAACAACCCTTCTCCACTGTGACCAAACAGACACTTAGTGAGGAGAAGAGTTTTGAAGTAGAGTCCCGTGAGCAAAAGGGTGAGA